>JAXGGT010036984.1:1851-12789 GCA_035583425.1 Marsdenia floribunda
TCATAGCATTCGTCATTCTTTTCTTTGTCATCAAACTCCTCCTTCCTGTTGAAGCTGTCTTCTCCAGTTGGCTTTTCAGTGCAGGAATTAGGACCCATGTGGCTCTCATATGTGTTTCCCATGTTGTCTTTGCTTTGTGCATTACTAGGCTTCTCAGGAGTGATTTCATCAGGTTTTTCAAGGTCATCAACGTCATTACTGTTCCTGTGCAACCTCCCTGCTCTAGTTGGCTCCACATCACTGGGCATTTCAGGAGCACACTCATCAGGTTTTTCTTCAGTATCAACCTCCTCTTTGTTGGAGCTTTCTTCTCCAATTGACACTTTTCCACACGACTCAACATCCGTGCAGTCCCCATGCACATTATCTTGAATGTCTCTATCACTACGCTTTTCAGGCTCATTGTTATCAGGTTTTCCTTTGGAATCGGCCTCTTCATTCATGTTGTAGCTGTCGACTTCAGTTATCTCCCCATCACCAGAAAACTCGGGGGAATGCTTATCAGGAATTTTATCAACATCCTCCTCCATGCAGTATTTTTCTACTCCAATTGACTCTTTGCGAAGGGTACTGGTACTAGAGCAGTTCCCACACATTCTTCCCTTCTTCACTTGGATTTGAATGTCACTGGGCTTTTGAAGAGTGCACTTATCAGATTTTTCTTTGTCATCAACCTCCTTCCTGTTTGAGGTGTCTGGTCCAGTTGGACCCACGTCACTTGGCTCTTTAGCAGATTTCTTATGAGGTTTTTCTTTCTCATCAACCTTCTCCTTCCAGTTAGAGGTATATGCCCCTGATGGCTCTTTATTCCTGGAATTAGTGCCAGTCCAGTTACCACAAATGCTTTCCATGTTGTCTCGAGCTTCGCCATCATTCAAATTTTCTGGCCTCTGTGAGCTGTTAACTCTCTCAATCTCTACAGCTTCTGTTTCAGAATCCTTTTCTGCTCCACCAAATCTGCTTAAGTTTAGTGTTTGTGAACAAACCGAGAGACATTCCCTGCATTAATAGGTGATTCATCAAATAAAATATATAAAACAATAGTCAGTTTGGCAGTCTTCTGAAGTCAAGAGTACCTCTATTTGGACATATTAGTTTGCTAGTATTACAACCTTATTGAAGTAGCATATCTAAATCTAAACTACGGGCATGTGGTATTTATCTAGTATGATGTAAGGAATATAGGACAAAGATGGAATATTTCTATTGATCAGTCATGTTATTTAGGCCAAACCATTCTTTTAATGCAAATCTGGATAAGAAGTGGCTAATTTCTAGAAGGTTTTCATATTATTGATGCTTAGGTGTAGTGTGTTAATTAGATCAGGGAAAAGATTTAGTGATTGAACATCAAGTCTTGAGTCTAAAGTATATATCATCACCAGACATCCGGAAGTGATTAATATCACTCGGATCGATTATGTCATATAGGGTATACCATTCTTTATTTCCCTAGTCCGATACTGACCTACAAAATAGAACCTGTAAGCTTTAACTTTTGCCAACTACTAGAAATGACTACTGAAATATAGCATGCAGAATGCAGCAGTTATGCAAATTTAGATTTTAATAGGCATTCAAGGAACAATTCCTTAGGTATTTGAAATGCAAAAGGAAGATGTTCAACTTAGTAAAAGTAAAGCTGATAAATGAGATTGGTGACAAGTAAAGCTAAATTGTGGCTGTTATTGTTTGAGATGCAAACAATTTACTGCCCTTCATACATATTGAGAAAACAAATATGGTCATCCAATCGACCAACACCCAAAAATTAGTGAAAATTACATGGCTGTGGTTTTTTATCTTAAGATGGATGGTGATATCAACTCTACCTTGAAACCCAGTCTGACATGATTTGGGCATAGGGGAGCACATGGTAGTAATCAATCTTTTGGGTAAGAATCCAGTCATTAGAAGTCCATTTCAGCAGAGAGCCCTGCAAACTAGTCAAAAAATACAAACTATATTTTTATGAACAAAAAAAGCAACACCTTTATATGAAATCTGTAAATGAGTCACTTCCACAACATGACTTGCATGCAAAAAGTACACAAACCTCAATACTGAAACTAACTGACAATAAATCAGAATTCTAACTATGTTAAAAGACAAAAATTGAGATGTATCCAGTAACTAGTTGCCAGATTTTAGGGTCCAACAAGAAAATCAAAAAGCATATGGACATGCAGAGTTTCTTTCTTTCTTTTGTTCTTTTCTTTTTCCTCCTTTTCCCCTAAAAAGTTTTTCTTGCTGAAAGAGAAATTTAAGAGATCTTAATATTAAATAGGGAACCATAATTTGTTAGTAACAAAGGAAATTACATGAAGATCTACGATAAACTTTAAGCTTAACCAAACCACTTCACATTACTGCTGCACTGGTGCTCTTTCGCATAACAGTCAACTGCCAGAATGTAAAGTGCATCATGACCTAGCTCATAATATGTAATGTAAATACTCACTAATCATCATATATACATCTGCAACAGCTTCTTTCAGAATGTAATGACCCTGTTTATTACTCTTATAGTCCCCCCAGTTTCTTAAGTGAGTCTTTTGATCTCTAGTGTAAAGATTAAAACCTGACTCAACCTAAAACTCCATGGTCCGCCCCTATATGATAACATATGTCTATTTCTTTTGGAGTGTTGTTCTCCTGTGATTGAAGCAAGAATCTTTTTACTTGATAGATTGTAAACATGGGACTATATATCAAATAAAACATAATACAGATTCTTCTTTTCAAACCTCACTGGCTAGTAAGAAGGGCCATTCCATGAATCAATGAAACAGTGACTGGAACTAACCTCTCAAGAACAGTTTTAATAGGAAGCTGATTGTCTTCATTGCTTGATTGAGTGCTTTGCATTATGTAGAAATAAGCAGCCATGTTCTCTTCACTCAATGAATAGGTAACGTGCTTCTCTAAAACTGTGATTTCTGATTGTTTAAGGCCTGATTCAAATTTTAAAGCATTCAAGAGAATAGGCACTCAAACAAAAAATTTAAATTCAAGAATAGGAAGTACTGAAAATTTAATTTAAATAAATATATGACAGAAAGCCCTGCCAAAAGGAAAATGCATCAGAATTGTTTTCTAGACCAAAATCACTGGGAGGGCTTAAAGAGGCTCACCTGTTGCTTCCTTCACAGCTGAAATAGCAATCTGTTGGTAGGCAAATTCTCCATCAATTGGTTCACCAGTTAGCTCTTTTCCAGCCTTCCATTTCCTCTTGTTTGTATGTTTACCCTTACTTGGACCATCAGGGGAAAGATCAGCACAATTGAGACATTTTTCAATGACTGACCAAATGCCATTTGTCATAGTGTCAAATGACAGCAGACATTTCTCCTTCTTAGGGTCAATTAGTAGAACTGAAACTTTTGAAACCGGCCACCTTTCAACATGTGACATGTCTTTCAAAGAAGTTAAGGCTAAAGCTATCTTGCATGCATCCTTGATTGCCTTCTCAGTGAGAGAAAAATAATTTTCCATGTCATCTGACCCAGTCAAATCAGCTTGCTGCATGTACTTCATGTGAGCTATGAGGGTTGGTTTTAGAGTAACTGCCAACTTGCAAAATGCCCCAAACTCCATAAACTCTAATTGCGAATTCTGCACCCTATGATAGTAATTGTAGAGTAGCACAACAGCATGCATCTGATAAAAAAGCATAGATAGGTATAAACAATCAACCAGCTAACAGAAACACTAGAATGTTGGTTGCAGTTACAAAGGAGATTGAAATTATTTCTTATATCATACACTTACCCCTCTATACTACCTCAAAACAATTTTACTCAAATAAATGCAGCCCAGCAGTACTATGAAACGAACATCAATTAGACAAATGCTAATATTACTCAGCAAATTCTGCCACCTAGTACCGCTTGAATGCAACAACAATTAATTTTCATATTGCTAAAAGAACTGTAAATGAGTCAAAGACTAATCAAATATCTCTATAATGTAAATGTAAACCTGTTTGGCAACTGTTTCCTGAGTCTCAAGTGAAGGATCCTTGGCAGACACCTTCAAATGCAGCAATGGATCAACCAAGTAATCCAGCAATGCTTTCACCACCTCTTTTGTTGGTGCCTCCTCCATTAGGTAACTTTATGTTCCTTCAGAAAGCTACAAAGCAGAATTATAGAATAAAATAAGAAAATCATTAGAACAAATAGACAAGAAGAACTTATTAAGTGTGCGTTTGGGCTTCATTTTTTTTTTTTTTTTTTTTGAAAAGCGGCCCATTTTTTAAATAAAAACAAAAATTTCATTTTGATTGTTTATGACATAAACAGTGTAACTTTGTCCCCTAAACTCAAACAAAAAACAGTTAGAGCTAGCTTTCTAGTGAAAAGAGAGAAAAAAAAATTATGTGAGAGTTCTTCCCATTAGTTTATCAAAATGGAAAGCTTTTGATATATATATATATATATATATCAATACATATATTTGAAATATTTGGTCGACCAAAAGCTAACAGATTGGAAAACCTCTTTTACATTTCTTCCCATATGTCTAATGTCATAAAAGATTTATTTTAAAATATTTTTTAACCAAAAAAATAAATTTTGGGAGACAACACTATAAAAATGTACTAATTATGTCCCTATAAAAACGACATTTTTTTCAAAGAAAAAACTTATCCAAATAACAACTTACCAGACGTAAAACTCCACTTATAACACAATATTAGGTTCACCTATTCTAGGAGGCCCAGGGTTATTTTGGGCAAAATGGGGTTGAAGGTAAAGATCTGAATAAGTGGCTGAAGGGTAAAGATCTGAATAAGTTGCTGAAGGGTAAAGATCTGAATATCTGAATAGTGGCTGAAGGGTAAAGATGTGAATAGTGGCTAAGGGAAACTAATTCTGTTTTCTGTTTTTCTGTTATGATCACAGCTTGGAGCATATATACTGAGCTGCTAATATCTTTTCTATTATCTGATTTGTAAACTGTAACGTGGCGGGAAGCTTAGGAGAGAACTAAGCCCTCTATAATTGGCTTAGGTTGTCAATGAAGTGAACATTGGAATTTCTTCCTTTGTTTTCTGGTTTTGGTTAACCAATTCTTTGTTCTCAATTGAGTTTTGGCTAGTTAATATGGTAGAGATTACTGGTTCCTATCATAATGATTTCATTTTTCTCAAACTCAAAATAACAAAAGTTACTTTTCTCAAAAAAAAAAAAAAAAAAACGCTTGCCCAAATCCATCCTAACACAGATGTCTCCTTACAGTTTATTTCATCCCACCAACAAACTACTATCACCCAAATCGTGTAAAACTTCATTTATGACTCAATCTACCACTAATCAAATCAGAACCTGACCTTCACCAATTAGAATCGGGAAAAAAAAGAAAAAAAAGAAAAAAATTCCATTAACGAACTCAGGTTGTAAATGTATAATCGTGACACTACCACATTCAATGGTAGTGGTAAGCTTTTAGATGAAGCATTAAAAAACAGAGAGAGTAATAAGTTGTAACATCCTAAACCTCTCTATAGCTTTCCCTTGCCTCTTGAATCAGAAAGCAACTCTACGCACAACTTTTCATGATATCATTTAGAATCATCATAACTTTTCAAATATAAATTCCAAACTACACAACTTGTAATCACGATCAGAATGAATTCCAGTTCCATTACTATTATTATTATTTCAAAAAGGAACAAACAAAACAGAACTAACCGTTTACAACAGTCTAAATTATCTCAAAAACAAGCTTTCATCCAAAAAATAAAAATAAAATAAAATAAAAAATAGGAAACTAAAAAATTGATAATTTCAAACATAACATATAACTTTCTAAAGCACGAAAACTAAAAAATACACAGGAAAAAAAACAATAATAATGAACTAATGATGCAAAAGGTTTGCCGAAAAAAATCGTTAAAAAAAAAAATAAAAACCAGAAGGATGAAATTGATCAAAGTACATTACCGATCAGAGGTGAGGAGAGAACTTTCTCTAAGCTTGAAACTAGAAATTCTTCGAATTGGAACCTCGAGCGTTGGTAAAGAAGAATATATACTACGGAGGTGGAAAGTGGTGTTAGGGAGTAAGCAATCCTGACGCTAGCAAACCAGAACGTACACGGTAGAAGCATGTATGGAGTTGGAAAGCTTTATTTGAGGAAAACCGCTTTGTTAAAATAAAAATAATTTTAAAATTTATTTATTTATATAAAAATAATTAGAGAATTAATTTGTCTACCACAAAAATAGTTTTAAAAATTAAAAATAAAATATAAAAATATAATTGTAATATATATATATATATAATGATTTATCTCGCTTAAAATAATTTGATAAAATAATTTAATTCCATTGATAATAATTATACATTTGATGATCTAATATGTCTGACAAAAAGTCATATTTTAAATTTTTTTAAAAAAAATTTAAAATAATTTAAAAATTTTTACTTTTATTTTTTTAATATAAATTGAATATTTTTTTATATTTTATTTTTAATTTAAAATAAAATTAAATTTTTTTTTTCTTATTATTATTATATATAAAATAATTAATAAAATATTAATAATAAACAATTACATGAAGATGGAGGAAAGGGGCAAAATAAGATTAAATGGGGGCCAGGCTGGAAGAGCGTGAATTCAGATGCCTAAAAAGCCGCGCGAGTTTGGTCTCTTGTTCCAAATCGAAACGGAAAATACGGTAAACTCAAAAAAATAATAATAATAAAAAAAAATAGCTGGTTCAGTAACTATTTTTAACAGCTGATTTAGTCTTTAAATTCTTTTTAAGTCTCTCAATAAGTTTCTAAATAAATTACAGATGATATTTTTTTAAAATATAAAGATCATAATATAATTTTTTTTAATATATTGAAAATATTTTGAAATTTATTAATATTATAAAAATCAACTATCAATATAATTAAGATATATAATAATTAATGGTTATATTACATTTATTTATTTTTTTGTACCACAATAAATATTATCAAATTTTTTTTTATTTTAGCAATTAATTATTTTGTCATATGTCTAAGTTATATAGAACAAAATAATTAATGGGTGAAATAAAAAGAGAAAATTTCATAATATTTATTATGGTGTGGAAAAATAAAATAAAAAAATACATGTAATACAGACATTTATATAAATCCCTTATTTTGTATGTCCATTGATATTCCATGTAATTAAGCCTCCACTACTCTATGTAATATTAACCATCATGTAACCCCCTATTGATTTAGAAAATAATGCGGATTTATGTGTAGAAAGTTGTGGGGGGATTTATGTGTGTGTATATATATGTATGCATATATTTGATCCCTATAAATAGATGGATGATTCACTTAAAATATTATAAGAAATATAATAAAGTTACACTCATATTATCTTTGTTCTCTTATTTTAGCTTTATTTTTATCTTACTTTATAGTAATTTTATAACATGTTATCGGCACGGGTTTGTTTTTCCGAGAAGAGATTTGTTTTTGTGAGATTTTTCTACATTGCTAGTTTTTTTTTTTTTTTTTTTTATCATGTCAAATCTTTCAAAACTCGATTTTGTACCTCTTGATATTTTCGGGAAGAACTATTTATCATGGGTACTAAATGCTGAAATTCATCATGATGCTATACTACAACAAATATTAGCTTTAGCAACATATTATTTGCAATGCTTTTTATTAATTAATGTTATATGCTGGCTATAGAAACACTTTTATTATTATACATCTAAATATAAATTTTAATACATGATTTTGTTATACTTTTCATGAGTGTTACTAGATATAGTACAAATGTATAACTTTTAGCAACATTTGATTTAAGTATTGTCACATGTGATATACGAATACATAATATTGGAACACTTTCATAAAATTATTGCCAGAAATACAATGACACTTTTTATATCACTTTTATTACATATATAAAATTCTTACTACCCATTAAGTAGAAAATTTTATTTCAAAATATTTGAAATTAAACTTCAAATAACATATAACTAATTTAAATTTTTGTATTAAAATTATTAAAAATATTTTAAACAAATATGATTGTATTGAATTATAACTTTGCTCAATAATTTTCTAGATGTAATTGAATTTATATTTCACTGCAGATTATATAGTTGAATAAATAATTTTTGATAATACTATTTTAGGAAATATTTGATGGTACTTGTTAATATAATACTATATAATATTTAAAATATTTAAAAATTAAAATTTTACTTTTTTCTATTAATTTTAAATAAAATATACTTTTATGTCACAATATTTATACTTTTCATTTTCTTCCATCTAATATAAATAATAATGATTCATCCAAGGATATCTTCTCTCATCTCTTTGCATCTTTTGGAAAAGACGAGCATAACCCTTATTTATTACAAAATCAAAGTTGCTATTTTATACAACTTTATAGTATTATATTGTATAATATTCATTATTTCAATTTTTTCTCTTATATTTTTAATAATTTTTTTTTTCAAAAAAATGTATAAATTTTTTAATAGTATGTAGGGACAACAATATTAGAACTAATACAAAATTTTAAAATAAATACAACAAAATATTAACGAGTTAGAGGCTCACGATTCGAGTGAGAGCATGTGACACATTTATATTTAAATAGGTTCACACTGCAAATGACAACTTGAACCTTGATAACATGATCTTAATTTGCAAACCGGCCAAATTAGAAAATAATTATTACTAATTATATTTTTTTTTTTTTGTACTTCAAATATTTTATAACGTTTAGATGTAAATATTACTCATAATTGATAAATGCAGCACGCTCTAATAACTAAGGCAACATCTTAAATACCAATTTTATTCTTTTGAGATTTTTAAGTCTTCCCTATTATTGTTTTTCTCTCAAAATATTGTATGAATTATGAATTTGTAAAATACCTATATTGAATTAAACTTCTAATTTTTTATTTTTTTTTTTTTAATTATGACGTTTTACTAAAAAAAATTATATTTTTTAGAAGGACCTTTCAAAATTAACGGGTCTCCTTCAATACTTTGGCTGAGATTTAATAGGTCTCCTTCAAGAATCCTACTAAGATTAAATGTGTCATTTTTAACAGATATTTATTTATTATTTCGATTAATTAAATATTTATAAAAATTAATACTTTTATTGTATTATATTTAAATATTAATATTATTTTATATGATCTTAATTTAGACATATTTAATTAATGAGAGAACAAAAATAATGAATAAATATTTTTAGAAAAGAGATGTGTTTCTAACGAAATTTTTTCAGAAAAAATATATTTTTCCTTCAAATAAAAGATCACAATTAAAAAAAAAAAAAAAAAAAATCAAAATTACTTTAATATCTTTATTCTTTGAATCCATCTTCTATCCTTTTAATCCTAAAGGTGAAATTAGTATTGAAGGAGTTGCATGTAGTAATTAGGGAATTACGTGCCCAACAAAAAAGACATAGTCTAAGGGGTTATGAGTTGTAGTCACCTTATAGCGAAAAAGTCTCAAAATTTTCTTTTTTTAAATATGTATATTATTTAATAAAATTTACTAAATCTTTCTTCTATTAATTTTTCAATTTAAAATTTGAGTTAAATTTTGTGCATATCAATAAATATAAATATTATCTTGAACAGATATAATATTTTTAAGACTAATTTTTTTATTATTATTATCTTAATTCTAAAATATCTAATATATTATAATAATAAGTAGTTAAATTTTAGTTTTATAATTAAAATTAGAAAATTAAACATGTAAATAATTAAAATTTAAAATAAGTGATTATTCGCAAAATAATTGATAACATGATATTTTATTTGTTTTATTTATTGAAATACATTAATTTATTTTGTAAAAAAAAAAATTATAATTATCACAAAACTTAAAATTTATCTCATATCCTTTACAATTTTAAAGTAAACATAATCATGTAAACTTTAAAACTAAAACATAATTATCCAATCTTTACAAGAAAATTTTATTAAAACAAAATATAAATTTTAAAAAATAATTTTTTTTTAGTTCTAAACCAGAGCATATATTTCAAACTGTAACTTAAAAAAAATAAAATTATAACTTTACAAAATATATATATAAATAAAGGAAAAATATTTAGTGGGGAGGGAAGTTTTTATTTTTTTTTAAGGGTAGTGGGGAGGGAAGTTGACAGTTCATAAATGACAAAACGTAAATACCAAATCTTTAAAATTCTCATAATTTTCAATATTCTAAAATTCTCATAATACACTACATAATCAAACATGAAAAAGAAGATAAGGAGATTGAAGAGAAAAGTTTGCAGACAGTAACTAAGGTAAGTTTTTTTTTTTTTTTTTTTTTTTTTTTTTTTTTTTTTTTTTTTTTTTTTTAAATTTGTCTTTAATTTCTTTAGAGGTAGTAATAGACTTCTCTTCTTTTTATATCTTCATTTTATGTATTATTGTAATTTTTTTATATATTTTCTCATTTGTGAAGGATGGTAAAGCCAATTTTAATTGGTGTTCTGATTTGGGACAGTTTAAGAATCATATTAGTAGATACAACATATTTGATTTAGTCTCATTTTCACTACTCATAATATGTGAAAATGATGGCATTGTGGTGTCTCTCAAATGCTAAATATTCTCTATTACACTCACCTTCAAGTGGAAGGAGATTACAAATCCCTCATCTTACAAGTTCAACCTTGAGATTTGCATTGTCCTTCAATTTCTCAAGAGCAACCTAAAATCTCCCCTTAAAGATATTTTTATTTTGGTCAAACTCAATTTACTTTAAGGGCAAGCAATATTGACCTCCTAAATAAAATATCTTTTTTGTGATTTTCATCTATAAAAGGAAGCTTTCATGACCAAGAAAGGGATGTGAAACATTTACAAGCACTATGATTCTCAAAACTTTCTCTCTCTAAACATCTTTTTACAAGAGTTTTCTCCAAGATTTCTCT
>JAXGGT010036995.1:0-12788 GCA_035583425.1 Marsdenia floribunda
TCTTTTAACGGTCGTATATGGTAAAAGTATATATGACGGTCCTAGAGCCGTCGTATATAACAATAATATATATGTCGATTCTAGAGCCGTCGTATATAACAATAGCATATATGACGGTCCTACAGCCGTCGTATATAGTAGGAATATATATGATGGTCCCTTAACCATCGTATTTAGTAAGAATATATACGAAGGTTCCATAGCCGTCGTATATTAATAGTCATATAAAGTAAATACGACGGTTGTTGAGCCGTCGTATATTTTTAACGACCCTTACTTTCACGACGGATCAAAGACTGACGTTGAACACTCGTATTTAGTATATACGATGCCTCTTACACTATATACAACGGTTGCAGGGCTGTCGTATATAGTCTTACTTTTAGTAGTGGATACATTTTCATCCCCTCAAAACTCGAGGAGGTTTATCTGATTGTTCTTTCCGCAACATCATTGTTAAATCTAAAAGAGGTTTGAAATCATGTCTAATCACAATTGAATTTTATATACCATAATGGTTTAATTGAGTGGGTTTTCACTTCCCAATCAGACAGATGTGATAGTCAAAAAGTAATAATTTTGTAGATATGAACGTTCGGGTTGTAACGATTATTTTATTTACCTGATAAGGATTTTTCATGTATAAATAGGGTTTTTACCCTTTTTTCTCTCTTTATTTAGTTACGCTTCCCTTATACTCTTGTTTCTCTTCTTCTTTCTCTAAATTTGAACTACATATTGCTATCTTCTTCTGCTATTTTATCTTATATCTTGCCTTTACAATTAACCAAAGCTTTAATTGCTACATTTTTTTTGAAGATTCAAGGGATTGTGATTTTCTTCCTTTATGATAGAAAAGAATATCTCAGGGTACCTTCCTGTTCTTATGAACTCACTTCTTTTTCTTTCCCTCAAAATCACAATGAGTAGATCTGAAGCATCAGATAGGCAAAATTTGCAAGAGAGGAGTGGTAGCTTTGTTGAGGGATCGAGCAGTGAGGAAGCCACGATTGTAGAAACTCCTGTTCAAGTAACTCAATCAAAAACCCAAAGTAAGAGAATTTTAACTTTAGAAACCTCATTAGTTTGGAATAGTCTCATTCAAGAAACTTTAGTAATATATGGGGTTTCTATAGTCAGGAATAGAGTTGTAATCGAACCGAATCGAACCAAACACCTCATGTTTGAGTTTGGTTTGATTAATTTTAGAACATTGTCAAACCCGGACATAATCGAGCTTGTGAAGTTTGAGCTTGTTTGTCTAATTATTCGAACACTATTTGAGTAGGCTCGATTAATTTTTCAAACCTAAAATCTTATTCGAATTTGTTTGATTATTTACTTGTATAATTTGAAAATCATACTAATTTAATTTTTAGGTAGTTTAAACTCTAATTTGAGCTTGAATATGAATTATATTTTGAAAAATTTATAAAAAATATTAATTTAATTGGTAAAATATTAATAAATACAATAATTTATATATAATATATAAATATTATAATTTGTTCGCGAACGTTTGAATAATAATCGAGCTTGAAAAAATGTTTGAGTTTGTTTGTTTAGTAAACAAACGAACTTTAATCAAATATAAACGAGCTCTATCGAGCTTTGTTCACAAGCGTTTGGTTCATTTACAGCTCTAGTCAGGAACGGTTTAATAGACGATGAATATCAAAACCCATCTTTGATTAGTTAGAGTTTCCTATGTAACTTCTTTGATTTTCATTACGTAAACGAATCCCTTGTCCAAGAGAAATTTCTTCATATTAAACCCTTAAGCAATTAGGCCTCTAAATTGAAGATAGTAAAAGCTATTGAACCATATAATCCTCAGTACATGAATATTCATTTCGAACCTTTTCCTATAGCAACTACCAGTTTCTTTATGTTATTCCTACTTGGTACCAATTTGAACATATCAAAGATTCCCTGATTTGTCAACCTCCTCTTAATCATGTAGGGGTTTATGTTGCTCAGATCAAATTTGTCCTTTGTTTTCCTTTGCTTTCTTTTGTAGAAGAAGCTGTGTTTATTGCCAGATCTATTTAGGTCAATTAACCCCTAATTGTAAAAGAAAAAAATTAGTTTTTCAACTTTTATGCATGTCTTATGGCCTCCCTTCCAGCTTAGAGCTTACCATATACTACTTTGTCATGATGCAGAAGTACACTAAGCAAAGGTCAATGGTAGGTTTATGTGCAAAGGTGTTCATGTACTAAGGAATCGCTTAGAACAATTTCCAATATTTATAACTGGAAGGATGAGTTTTTCTTCATTTATCATTTTGTTCTTATCAATGTTAGAATTCCGTGAAATCATAATAGGTCTCTAGATAATAGTAGACCATAAAATGTATATACGTCTTTCATTGCCAAGCTTGATAGATTAAACTTCATATGGAGCATTGGGGAGAGTTGGGATTCCCATCCATTCCATGATGGGAACCTATATGGGCTTGGATCTTTTGATATCAAAAGATTGAGTAATGAATTCTTCTTTTTCTTTATTTCTTCTTTCCTCTTTTATGATAATTTGTCGAATTGTTGTACTAATGTACTTTGCACCTTTTTTTTTTCTTTTTACAAAAGCAAACATTGTCTAGCTTCTCATGTCAAGTACGGGAAAGAAAGGTTCTCCTACTCTTAGCTGAAAAATGGGTGCAAGTTCCCAAGTTGATGGTGCTTCTGAGAGCACAAATAAGAGGAAGGGATTGGGGAAGGCTAGTGCCCGATCTATGAAGAAAAATGTTTATCCCTAATGTAGAAGAAAGGGTCAAAGTCGTTCAGGAGGCTATTGAAGTTGCGACTACCGAGTTGTTGTCTTCTCAGTCTGATCCATATATTACTGAAATTCTAACTATTGTTCCGGATGTTATTCCTTCTCCAAAACTACTATTTACTTAAGGTTGCCTCGAGTAGTCAATTGGGGAGATGATATCTTTAGACCTAACTGGTCTCCTGCCAAAGCAAAAGGCTATTTGCTACATTTGATTACTTGGGAGAAAGAAGAGAGGATGGAATCCTTTAGTAATGTAGATTTGAAAGCGCATTCTTATATGAGCAAAGCAAGTTATATTTGTCTTCTTTTCCTTTTTTTTTTGTTTTAATTTCTTCAGGAGATGCTCTTTCCTTCTAAATCTTTTCATTCTTCTTTCTCATTCTTTTTTTCTTTCAATTAATATTCTACAATATGGAATATTTTAGGATGTTAAAGCTTGACTAAAACAACTTAAACTCAAAGCAGAAGAATTGTTAGAGAAGCATCAGGCTCTTCAAAAAGAGACCCTTGATAGAATATGTGTTGAAAACATGGTGGTCAACCTTCAAGAAGATGTTTCACTTCATAAAGATAGGCTTGAGGTCTCTAAGAAGGAAAAGTGGAGAGCAGAGGATAGTTTGACTATGAAAACTGAAGAGATGACCACTACCCTGAAGGAGAATGTTGCTATAGTAGAAGGCTTCAAAGCCAAAGTACAGGAGGAAGAAGGCAAGATTGCTCAACTCCAAGTGGATGTCAAGATTAGGAACGAGACCTTTGGTTAGTCTAGAAGAGGATGAAATGACTTTTGTTGCAAAAGCAACTGGCAGAAAATTTCTAGTCTTGAGGACTTCTGAAGGCTCGAGATTAATGAGATACTCTGCGAAGAAAACTTTCATTAAAGCCCATAAGGAAAGTTCAGAAGGTTTATCCCGATTACCGTATGCACAAAGGGTTTCAAGATATTATTAATGACGATTCTACATTGACAAAGTTGCCTTGGGAGGAAAATTTCTATTTTGAAGAAGTTGCAAAGCGATTCCCTTCTTCTAAAGCTCCTGAGAAGTTAGAGAGTGCATATGAATCAATGGATGAAACCATTGATGCTTCTCCTATTAATGCTAAAATGCCTGAAGAGTCTTCCCCTTCAAATGAAAAATGGAAGTCTCTCTCTCCTTTTTTTCTTGTTTTTTTTTTTTGTAGCCTTTGGTCATTGTAATATTTATTTTTGTTTTTTCTTGACACTTAAAGTCTTTGTTGTAAACTTTTGGCTGATTATCTTTAATGAATCAATAAGCTTTTTTGCCTTTAGTTTGATTTAAACATTTTAGGTTTTTTGAGATATTTTTGGCATTTTCACCTTAATGAAGTACAAGCCTTTTGGCTTCCAATAAAATAGGAAACTTTGCTTTAACGATAATTTTAAGATTTTGGCTTTCTGGATAATTGACATTTTTCCATAATAAAATCAATGCTCTAGCTTTTCAAAAAATTTGGCATTTTTCCTTGGTAAAGATTTAACTTTTTTAAGCTTTCAATAACTTAGGCATTTTTACCTTCAAATTTGGGCTTATTCAAGCCTTCGAGTTTATTGGCATTTTTGCCTTAATAATAGTTTAGCTTTTCTAAGCTTTCAAAATATTTGTCATTTTCGCCTTAATAAAAATTTAGCTTTTTAGCTTTCAATATTTCAGGCATTTTTGCCTTAATAAAAATTTAGCTTTTTAGCTTTCAATATTTCAATCATTTTTACCTTAATATAAAACATTTTTTGTTCTGATTTTGTTCTCGATGGACAAATTAGAATATTGTTTGATTGAATTAAAACATGATTAGATAAAATTTGAGGATATTTAATCATATTGATGAAAATAAATTTTATTTTTTTATGTTGAATACAAAGTCGTTGAACTTTACACTGAAGAATATCAAAATTTTCTTCACAATAGTTCCCCTTAGTGTGGATTCCTTCGGGATTGACCCTTTGGGATTTTTTACAAATTAGAAAATTGAATTATGGGTAGAACCTTTTAAGGTTTAGTGCATTCCATGTCCTTGCAATCATTCTTCCTTCCATATCTTCTAGCCGGTAGCTTCCATTACCATTATCTCTGACAACCAAATAAGGGCCTTCCCAAGTTGCATCAAGCTTTCTTCCAGGAATTTGCTTGCTTGCTTCATTCTTTCTCAAAACTAATTTATTAGCTTTTATTTGGCTTGGTTTGACCATTTTGTTGTCGGATTTTGCCAATCTTCTTTCTATTCTAATGGCTATTTTCTCCCTTGTATGATCTAACATAAGGAGATTTTCCACAAACTTTTGATCATTCAGTTCAAGATTTAAGTATTACAATCTTGCAGAAGGAATACTAATGTCAATAGGAAATAAGGCTTCTATTTTGAAACTTAAACTGAACATAGATTCATTTAATGATTGGTTGTTTTTTAACTCCAAAGAACTTTAGCTAATTTATCAAACCATTTACATTTGGAGGTGTCGAGCCTTTTCTTCAATCCACGTAAGAATGTCTCGTTGGTCACCTCTACTAAACCACTGGTTTGTGGGTAAGTGACCCAGGGGAATCTATGATCAATTTGCATTTCTTGGGGAAATTCTTGAAACTCAACAGAGGAAAATTGTGTGCCATTAAAATTAATCAAAATTCTAGGTATTCCAAACCTAGTAATAACATCACTATAGAAGAAATCATTTATTACTTTTGAGGTAATAGTAGCTAGTTGTTGGGCTTCTACTCACTTTGAGAAGTAGTCGATGGCCACCACTAGAAATTCCATGTTCTATGGGGCCTTCAGGAATAGTCCCAGAAGATCCATCCCCCATTGGAAAAAAGATCGGGTTGCATAAAAAATAAATTTCATTGAAGGATTATGATGAACGTTGATGTGAATTTTAAATTTATGGGCAACATTTTACCAAATTTATGGCATCATCTTCCATCGTGGGCCAAAAATATCTAGTTCTCATTACCTTTTCGGAAAGGCTTCTTAAACTATTGTGAACTCCACATATTCCTTCATGGATTTCTTCTATACAATTGATCATTAATAACAATGTATTGGGATGTTAACTTTTTCAGCTTTAGGGCTTCTTTGGGATAATTTGGTAGATCTCCAGTTTCAATGTACATGTGGATTGGGTCTATCCAAGTCACTGGTGGATCATCCGAAGGATGTGCTGTCAGATCATCAACTTTTAATTTTCATAAAATATTAACTTCATGATTCTTCCTTTGGGATATTTACTCAACTTGTATATAATCAAATTTCTTAAAGAAATATTTACATAAGTTGAGACATATTTGCATATTCTTACCTTTGATTTCATAAGAACAATTGAAATTTCAAACCAAAAGTTGAGAATCCATTTGGGCAATCAAGTTTTTCACTCAGAAGCTTTCGGTAGCTTTCAATCCTATAAGAAAGGCTTCATATTCTAATTCATTGGTACTTGAACTAACTTCATACTTCAAAGCATAGATGAGTTTTATACCTTCTAGAATTCTTATTACAAATCTCGCTTCCCTATGATCCTTTCCAACTAAGCCATTTGAGTAGAGATTTCAGCACTCTTTATAAAGGGCAATTTTATTCTCATTAGTTGGCTTCTTTTGCGGATCGGGGATGGTATATTCTTGAATAAAATCAATTAGGACTTGAGCTTTAATGGTTTTCCTTGGAAGATATTACAAGTGAAACTCTGATAGCTCTATTGTCTATTTTAGCAATCTTCTCAAAGCATCAGGCTTAGTAGAATTATACTTATAGGAGTGTTAATGTGGACATGGATTCTATGTGCCTGAAAGTATGGCTTGAGCTTTCGAGATGCTATCACTATGGCTAGAACATGCTTTTCCAAGTTAGAATACCTCAACTCTGGGCTTTAAAAGATGTGATTCACATAGTAGATTGGTTTTGGGACTCCTTCTCATTTGATATAGAGTACAGTCCTAAAAGTGTTTAGCCCAATGGCTAAATACATATTTAAAATTTCTCCTAAAATGGGTGAAACTAAGATAGGAGGTCATGAGGATAAGTACTGTTTTATCATTTTGAATGCTTCGTCACATTCCTTTGTCCATTTGAATGGAGTCTTAGATTTGACAGCTTGATATAGGGGAAAAGCTTTTTCCCAGGAGGCTGAAAAGAATCTATTTAAGGAGACTATCCTTTTAATCAACTGTTGAAGTTCCTTTTGCGATGTTTGTGCCTTCATTTCCATGATAGCCTTTATTTTTTTCATATTTGCTTCTATTCCTCATTATAAAACCATATAACCCAAGAACTTTCCAGCTTCTACTCCAAATGAACACTTATTGGGATTTAGTTTGAGGCCATATTACCTCATTTTGTTGAAAATATCCACAATGTCGCAAATGAAGTTGCTTCTCTATCTTAGTTTGATGAGGATGTCATCTATGTATGCTTCAGCGTTTTCGCCAATATATTCCTTTAGTATGTTGTTGACAAATTATTGAAATTTAACTCTTGCATTTTTTAGACCAAAAGACATTCTTGTGTAACAATATAGGCTTTGGGGTAATAAATGAAGTTTTCTCTTCATCTTGATGATAGCCGTTGTAGGCATCCAAGAAGCATAAATGCATGTGTCCAAAGGCTGCATCAACCAATCGATCAATCCTTAGCATTGGGTAAGACCTCTTTGGGATGACCTTGTTGAGATTTGTAAAATCTATGCAAACCTTCCATGATCCATTAGGCTTTAAGACCACTACGGGATTGTCCAACCATTCTGGAAATCTCACCTTTCTTACAACTTTTGCATTCAAAAGGTCTTCTACTTCTTTCTTGATCACCTCTTGCCTTTCTATGTTAAATTTCTCCCTTTCGACATACAAGCATTACTCTATCGAGGATACCCAAATGATGTTCTACATATATTCTTGGAAGTGTGCCCAATATTAAAGTTGACCAAGCAAAAATATCCTTATTTTCTATTAAACAGTCCAACAAATTTTTCTTTAGATCGCATGGGAGTAACTTTTCGATCGTGATTTCCTGCTCGGGAAGAAGTGGATCTATATGAAACTCTTCAATTTTAGAATATGCACTTATTGCCTCAATAGGTTGTTCATTGTTTAGTATATTGTCAACCTTTTCCATGTTCATCTTTGTCTCTATGCTTTTCAATGTGTTCATAAAGCATTCTTTTTCCATCTAAACATCACCTTGAATTTTTTGTTTTGTTCCTATAGGGGTTAGGATGAGTAGCTCATTATTATAGGTGTTGACCATTGCCTTCATGCTATTCAGAGTTGGCATCATAAGTATCATATTGTAAGGTGATGGGGAATCTACCAGGATAAATTCAGCTTTCACCTCTTCTCTGGATTTCTATTTTATTTGTAGTACAGTTATTTCAATGGCATACATAACTGAACCAGATAATCCCATTAATGGAATTTGAATGGGATTTACCTTTGCCATCATGATTCCCATCTTCTTGAAGACTTTTAAATATAAGATGTTGGCAGAGCTCCATGTATCTACTAGAATGCGCTTGATGAAAAATTCTTTAACAAGTCTCTCATCATGAATACTTACATTGGAAACATAAGAACCACTTAACTTTTGTCTTTTGTATGGTGGCTCTTTGGGTCTTGGATTGAAAAAAACATGAATTACCTTTTGCTCCTCTTGCTTTGTTGTTCCTTCAAGATTGGGTTGTTTTGGATTAGCATCTGTAATTTGTTTGGTCACAAAATCCAATAATTGACCTCTTTTTATTGCATTCTCAATTTCTCTTTTGAAATGGAAACAATTTTTCACCATGTAGCTAATATCTCTATGGAAAGAACAATATAAATTCTTATTTCTCTTTTCTAGAGACATGGCTATTTTCTTTGGTGGAGGTAGTATGCCCAATGACTCAATCTTGTTTAAAATGTAACCCCTGGGAGCATTGAGAGGTGTCAACAAACTATTTCTTGAGTTGTGATGGTAACGATTGGGATTGTTTTCGTAGGATTGGGATGAATTTTCTATACTTCAATAAGAGTCTCTGCTTAAAGAACTTCTATTGTAATTATCCCATTGGCTATTGTCTCTAAAAAAATGAGGGACATTGATTTCATCTTTCCCGAACTGTTGTTTCTTTACTCCAAACTTTCCATTGAACTTGAAGAGTTCTTCTCTTTCTATCCTTCGGGATTCTTTCTTGGATCTTTCTAATTCTTCTCCTTTGATCCATTTTGCGATCTTGTTGAATAGTTGTGTTGTGGTTTAGGGCTAAAGGATGTTCAATGTTTCTGAATATATATATCTTTCCATCCTTAATCAATTGCAAAATGCTTCTATGTAAGTTCCTTCTGTGCAATTTTGAATAGTAAGGGTTTCTTCATTGAACCTCTTGAAATAGGCACACAACTATTCATCATGCCTTTGTCAGATATTATGGAGATGTATCCTTGGCTTTTACTGCAAAGAACTTTTGGAAAAAAAGCGTTGGAAAAGAGTGTTCCTAATTGGTGGAAGCTTTCTATGTAGTTTGAAGGCATAGAGGTAAACCAATCTAATGCCTAACCAGACAAAGGGGGTTATGGAAACATTTGCATAACAAGGCACCATCAGTAGCATGCATACATGAGCATAGATGTAGTATAATGCTTAAGATGTTTTTCGGAACAGATGATCCACTATATCTAGTTAAAGAAGGTGGCTTAAAACCTAAAGAAAATGTGTTTATTTGATACTAAGATTTCAAAGGTTTAGATACTATGAAGTTCCATAGTGCAGAAGATGCTTGAAATTTAGGCATTAAATGTTGTAATTGTGTGTACATATCAGGCAATATATTTTCTATTGGTAAAAAATGAAAAGAAGGAAAAGTGGGCTTATTATGTCCATTTGGGATCAAGGCTGATCCCATTTGAGGAGCATTTATAGAATCAAAGTGAACATTATTTTTAGTGACATAGTGTATTGTAGTAGAAGGGCTACCAATATTGATGACTGATGGCTTGTTCTGATGTTGTTCTGGAACAAGTTGAGTTGGTCCCAAATGCATAACTTCAAGGGAAGCTGGAAAACAAACAATTGTGGCAACTATAGATGTGCATCCAAAAGGGACAAAAGTGAAAATTGTTTTCTTCAAGTAGCTTTGGCCCTGCTATGAAGAAGATGATATTGAAGCTGCATGGGGTTTGAAAGAGTACAAGAAAATTACAGTATTTGCAAGAGAAGGAAGAAAAATCAGGATCGTCTCTAAAGAAGGGTGAAGAAGCTTGTGAGGTATGCAAGTGATTGATTTGGGTGCTGATAAAAACAAAAATAAAGGTAAGAAGAAATTATGAAGACGCTGCAAAGAAAAATGATAATGCTATTTTTGTTCTAAAGTGGGGGATCAAATTGAAAGAAAAGAAAAGTGATGTTGAAGATTATGAAGATTATTTTGTACATAGTATGCTAGTTGGGGTGGAAGCTTCTTTCTTGAAGACTATAAAGTTAGATTTTGAAAATGCTTGGATCCAAATGAAATGCTAGGTATCGTCTACTATTTTAGAACCTTCGCCTGAATTTTTTTTTTTTTTTTTTTCAAGTGTACTTGGTTTATAAATAGATGTATAAAAGATAAGTTTTAATCATGTAGAGCTAGTTCCATGATCATGAAATGATGAGACGATACCGCAAATGTTTTAATAAAATATATAAGGAGTTAATAATAAAAAAATCTTTGAAAGATGACCTTGCACAAGCTAATGTTGCGGAACAAGAGATAGAAGAAAAGTTAGTTCTTAAACAATGTCGTGTGACAATTCTTGAGAAGAAAGTTACTGGTTTAGAGTTAGATCTATCAATTGGTGCTAACCACACCAATTTTATATTTTTGCCCTTGAGGCAAAATATCTCAAAAACAACTCATCTTCATACATCTCAAAAGGCAGCCGAAAAATCTCCCTTTTAGATATTTTAAGGTGCTTCACCTAATTTACTTGGAGGGCAAGGAACCTTGACCTCCCAAAATAAAATATCTTCCTTATGATTTTCCATCTATAAAAGGAAGTTTTCATGACCAAACAAGGGGAGAAATTCATAATTCACGAAACACTCTCTCTCAAACATCATTTTTTAAGAGTTTTCTCTAAGTTTACTCTTAGACTTTGAGAAGGCATTTTTCACCATTTCAACTACCTTCTCTCCATCGGATTCTACCTCTAGATTCCATTTACAATCCATATCATTGTTTTTTACTAGCTTTCAATAGCTAATTGAGAGAGATTTTATCTTTGATTACATATTTTTCCAGGCTGCTCTTTGATATTCCCATCGGGATCATCAGTTTCCCATCGGGTTACTGCTTTTCTCACAGGGATACATTTTCATCTCCCCAAATTTTGAGGAGGTTTATCTGATTGTGTTTCCGCAACATCAGATTGGTGCCCACAGTATAAGAGACATGAGACAACGACGAGCTGTACGTGCTTCTACCCCTGTTCCAACATCCGGGGATGATCTTTCATCGATAATTCCTGAACATCAGGATCAATTAGATCCTCATCCATGAATGGAGACAATACCTAAGAATGTTCCACCTGCTATTTCTTCCCTTGTTCATCCATCCGTTGCTCCTCCAAATGCACATGTCAATAATGATTCAGAAGATGACATGGATGAAGAATTTCATCTTTCGTTAAGTCATGGCAAACAACTTGATTTTCTTCTTTTGCATATGGAGGAATTTAACGAATTTATGAAGTTTAAGCAAGCTGAGAAGAAGTTCAAAGCTCCATTGACCAATAATGGCGATACTATACCTCCTTCTGTTGTACCAGGAATAGAACAACCTCCAACTGAAGGCATGCGATCGGGAAATTCTGTGCCCAATCCCAATTTACGGCCACAATAGCCTGCGGTTGTGCTTAGTAATAGCCCATCCATTGCAGCCTAATGTGTTGGTCAACCAGTCACAATTCCGGTACCACCACCTCCCACAGAACAAATTAATACTACTCACCTCGGCACAATTCCCCCTCCTGCAATGCCTCCGATGGCTCGCACCTTCTGTCAGCAAGCCAATCAAACCAGTTCGGCTTCTATTCTGAACCCCCAGTCTGCGCAATATGCTCCTGTCCAGAATGATCATACTTTTGGTTCTATTCCATTCATGAATGGACAAGATATGTCTAATTTCCCTTCTTTTCAAGCCACCACCATAGAGAATAAAGTACACAACATGTTTACACAATTACAACATTTAATGCCTAGTTTCCAACCAAACAATCCGCCTTGGAATATGCTCACAGCCACTCCTTTGAAGCATGATTTTTATAATCAAACTTTCCCACCTAATTTCAGACCACCTACGATTAATAGATATGATGGTTTGACTGATCCTGCCATGCATTTGACATACTATACTACTGCTATGTTCATGTATTCTACTGATGATGCTTTGTTGTGCAAGTGTTTTCCTACCACGCTATCTAGTTGTGTATTAGAATGATTCATTTCTCTACCATCTAATAGTATTTTTAGTTTCCATCAGTTAGGAACTTTGTTCTTGCAGCAGTTCGCCGCCAGTTCTCTCCTGAAGAAGCCAAGAATACACCTACATAGCATTCGACATAAGCATGATGAACCTATAGCCACATTTTACAAGAGGTTCAATGAGGGATCTGTCAAGGTTCAGAATTGCACTGAAGCCACTTATATTGAAGCATTCTGTAATGCCCTTAGACCAGGACGCTACTTAGAGAAGCTTAGTATCCTCTAGCCCCAGACTAGCGCACAACTTTATAATAAAATGATGAAGTGGATCAAGGGAGAGGAACTTGAACGATCAAAGAAAGAATCCAGACGAATTGAAAGGGAAGAATTTTACAAAACAGATGGGCGATCGGGATTCAAGTGACAACGATCGGGAAGAGATGATTCTTAGCCTTCCAGAGATAATAGAGACAATCGATATCCGAATGATAACGCAAAAACATATCATGTTTTTGGTATTAATTTGTGCCTTTTATTAGTTAATTTTTGTAGTTTTATAGTTA
>JAXGGT010037044.1:0-10577 GCA_035583425.1 Marsdenia floribunda
GTTTTGCCAATGTAGGCATCCAAGCCCAATTAAGCATGGTATTTTGTAGAGTCAGCCTTGTAATCTTGCGTGGGAAATTGCTGTCACTAGGGAGACAATTCAGGGCAGGAGAACTATTAGCATTCAAGAGCTTCAGATTTTCAAGGAGCGTAAATTTGGTAAGAGACTGAAATAGTGTGTCCATGTAAGGGGCCAATTCTCCAGAGACAGCCAGTTTCTTGAGCTTCTCAACCCTTTTAAAGATGTCCAGGGTGCAACATTCGGGTGGTATGGAATATAAGAGTCTGGAGGTACCTCAAGTTGGAGACCTTCTCGGGAATGATATTCAGATCACTACACATGGCAAAACACTTAAGAAGGAAGGCATGAAACAGTTCAGTAGGAAACCGAGTAAACTTGATCGATCTGACATCCAGAACTCTGAGTAACTTAAAGGCCTTGGGGATCTCAGAGATGTATCCAAGTGGCAGAAAGAAATCTTCCTTGGCAAAACTCAAGAATGAACGGACATATTTACCCGTTCGTTTATTTGTATTGGTGATGTATTCCTTAACATAGGAATTGATGCAAAGGCGACGATCATCATCCGGAGATGTCAAGGGAATTTCCTCAGGGTATTTTATTTCACGGAAAAGCCCTTCTTCAAATGGACTTAGTCTTGCAAAATTCACGTAAAGTGTCGTGGATCCGAACTGTTTTAATACGCCCGTTTAACCTTCTCTTCTCCACCATCACTAGACTCCTATCAGCCAGCTGCTCCAAAAAGCCCTCTGCTATGTCCTCCGAGGTTTCGTTTGAATCACCTGGCGGCACAAATCCTTCTGACACCCACAATTGGTACAATGTCTTTGCAATAATCTCAGAGTCCTCCCCAAAAGCCTCAAGGTAAAGGAAGCAGGGTTTCAACCGATAAGGCAAGTGATCAAAGCTCATCTCTATTGCATAACTGGCTTCCTTTGCAAGATCGTCAGTCCCCATCTTAGACACACTCTCCCACCAGAAACTTTCATCTGGATTATTCTTCAGGATACCCGCAACAACTACAATAGCCAATGGTAATCCTTTACACTTATCCAGAATGGTTGTCTCATGTTCATCCAGTTCATGTTTGTTGATCCCCTCCTTTGTCCCAAAAACTCTCTTCCGCAGTAATTGTTTGCTCTCTACCGGGTTCAGAAATCTCAACTTGTGTGGCTCGATTCTATCTGAACCTTGCCTTGCATGTTGAGCCACATCCCAGTTTCGAGTAGTTATCAAGACTCGGCTACGTTTGTTGTTGTTTGGGAAACAATTTTTGAGATTATCCCATGCATCCTTGGTCCACACATCATCCAAAACTATCAGATAGTTCCTTTTCTCCAAATACTCTCTGATGGCTTCCTCTAAGTCAGTTTCCTCCATTCTATTGATCTCTTCAGGACTGACATTGCCAAATGCACGTACAAGTTTCACCAGCACTTCCTTTTTCTTGAACTCTTGTGAAACTTCTACGAATGCCCGGATAAAGAACTGATATTCTACCGTTGGATGCTTGAACACCTGTCTCACTAATGTCGTATTTCCTAACCCAAACGTACCATAAATGGACACAATATGCAGGTCATCTTTCTCTTCTTTCAGATAGTTCATCACATCATCCATGGCGTCCTTAAATCCAACCATGTCATCATCAACAGGGTGCTGTTTTTTTTCCATGAAGAAATGGAAATAGTTATATCACTTAATATGATTTTCATCAATCATGTCATAATGAACACTACAGATCAAATTGGCGACCTTAATTACATGACTAATCAAAATAGAAAACTAAAATATATGCTTATTAGCTTTAGGAATTCTTAGTTGCTTACTACTAGTATGTATTGATGCACTCTATTTTATTTTATTTTCTGTATTCTTTTTCTTAAATAATTAAATAAGAAAATTAATGAATTTATTGAAGCCTAATTTAGTGTTATATATAACATATTTAGAGATTTATTTGAAAAAAAATTAAAGATTAATTTAGCCTCTATTACATAAATCAATCAGGTTACCAATTCAAAGATCCACCAGGGATTTTCAAAATTATTTAAAATTTTGAAGAAAAAGAGTCTAAAAATTCAATCGGACAGATATCGGACAACTGTTTATGATTTGAAGGGTCCAAGTGACGGATTTGATCGGATCTGTGCTTTGCAACTAAATAGTTGAAACTCTTAGCAACCATAATCAGCAGATTCTAAAGGGTTAGTTTCCTATTCAACTCACAAAGATCTTAAATCCACGATGTTTTGGTAAAAATCCCCTTTTAATGATAATGTTCTTTTAGTTAGTAACTTTCTAAATATTCATTAAATAAAAAGCATCAGAGAAATCAACCTAAAGTTTTGATCGAAAATGATGATCAGATTCAAATGTTAGCCTTTAATTTTGATGGATAGGATAGAAGAGATAAATGAAGTCAACTATAAGGAAGAGTTACCTTTCTGCGAGGACCCTCGCTGGTGTTACTGGTCTCACGGTTACCCAATTGCAGGACCTGAAGTACAGATCTAATCGCGTTTGCGCGAGCGCTATTCATCTCTCTTTGGAGAGGCTGCAGCACCCTGCCAATATTGCGGAGATGCACAGCGTGGTTAATGGCGTGAAATGCCCCCTTCATCGCACCTCTAAGTTTCTGCCTGGACACCGTTGCGATGTAAGTTTCAATGGCTTCTTCGGCTCTGCACACCAGTATCCGGACCTTTTTAGCTAATCCGGAAAGAAAACCATCTTTGTTGTACCTCCGTCCCGTACACTCGGTGAGAAAGCCTATGAGCCCTTCCAGCTCAATGCAGAGTGCGTTGGCGTCCTCTTGTGCTGACCCAATCAGTTCCGCGTTGGTCACCACGAAATCATTTAGATTTTTACAGAAAACCCACTACCGCATCTGGAACAGCTGCCATGGATACTCACCAGTGGTTGAAGGTGGTGTTCTTCGGGCTGTTGGCGCCCAGATCTAAGTCTAAGCTTCTAGCACAGTAGAGCTGAGAGAGAGAGAGAGAGACAGACACAGAATGGAGAGAGGCCACTGCTCAATTGAGTTACAGATAAAGCATAATTGAGTTGACCGGAAACAGCCAAATGCCCTAAGTCTTTGTTTATTTCCAATAATCGATTACAGTACAGAAAAGCAAGTGGAGAAATACGATAGGAAATTTCCTTACCTGGACGGCCGTACTTATATATATATATATATATATATATATATATATTTTTTTTTTTTTTGATATCCACGCTATCCCCGCTTAATCCGACTACATCCTAGATTCCTAGCCACCGGCTCCTTAGCAATTAGAGGAAGTAAATCGCGAGATATACCCGAGTTGATTCTCAGGTTCTTGCACCACTTATACTCCAAGTCCCAAGAGAGTCCTTTTCACTGCGCCCAGGTGCCTCGTCTTCGAGATAAAATCCCCCTTCCAAGAATGGGACAATCAGGAGTCGAACACTCCATTCTAGGGTTGAGAGCCTATCAATGCAATTGTTCGACCAAGGAGAACCGTACTTACATTTTTATTTTAAAATGAGCTAGTTTCTGAAATCGAAAAATAATCGATTTAATTTCAATATTATTTTTGAACAACTTATTTAATCTATAATTTTTTTTTAACTAAATTCGATTCTCAATCAATTTTTCACCTTATAATTATATTTCCCAATAAATTTTTCATTAAAAAATATATAATTAATTAAAAAATGAAAAAAAGTAAAATTAGAAATAGAAATAATATATTTGTTAGAACTTATGGATACCTTCCAACCCAGATTTCCCATTGTCACTATTTTCCGCGCGCTCAGCAGTTCACTACTGCATGCATGAGATCTTCTTGCTCTTCTTTTTAAATAATTTTTGTTCTTATCCTCTTCAAGAATTAAAATATGAATGCACAGGTAAAAAACACCGCCGTCACCATTACCCGTGAATTTAAATTGTATTTTATACTAACAGTATGTATATTAACAATTGCAGGTCGTACCATCCAATATGGGGCATCCAAAGGTATTAGAAATAATAATAATAAATAAATAAGAGAAAAGTGCCAAAAACTAAATTAATTAATGAAAATGAACTCCGAACACCACAATCGACCAAAATCCCAAAAACCCTTCCGAGTACAAGAAAGGCCGTTCATATATATATATATATATATATGTACCACTAATTAAACAAATGGTGCAAAAAGAGCTTTCAAATTTGAATGTTTTCCACTAGTTAGTGTCTCTAATATCAACTTTCATGACTAAAGTTAGCGAGTTCACATTCGCACTGCAATTATGAATTTGACAACACTATTTGTATACTCAAGATGTAGAATAATCTTTATAGCTCAACATCTTCACTAGAACTTAATAAAATTGACCTAAGTCCAAAATTAATCGATGGACATTTGAGACTCTAGAAGTGGATCTCACTACAAATTAGGCAGATTCATGGAAGTAGCTTCCTCTCTCTCTCTCTCTTCATGTAAGCATGGGATTTTTGGTTTCTGATTCATAGGATCCTTTGCCTAGTTAATACTGTTGGAAATGATAGTATTTGGACTACTGGTTATTGGGCTAGAAGGATCTAATGAATCAAAGTCCACATATATGTTCAACTTGTGTCAAGGGTTGTTTAAAAATTTTGACTTAGTCTATTCTAGGATCCCATACCTTTCTCCTTGTTATTTTCCACTTACACATTTTTATAACCGTTGAATACTTATCCTATATATATATATATATATATATGATATTATTCCATATATCTGATATTATCCTATAAAATTATTCCATATATATACCTGATATAATTCTTGATAACTCGGAGACATTTCTTCGAATTTCACTTTTAAGACAATGACCTATATATATCACGACTCAGAGTATTTAATTTAAAGTTATTTCTCTCTTCTAACATTCTCTGATTTCTCCCTCTCTCTATATATAAATATAACAGAACTTCTAAGAGTAGGCAATAAATCAAGACAATCATTTCTAGAACTTGCTGCTAATTAAAAGGAAACACGATCTACTTTACAGAGATATACTAATAAAGATTAAAAAGTGTATAAACTCACAGAAATCAAATTTGATGTTTTTCAATACTTCAATTCGAGATCACATAACAGAACAATATTCTTTGGACTTTTCATGTACTTTTAAATTTTAATCCCCACTTGTCAAAGAACACAAAAATACCAGAAATATTATATATATATATATATATATATCTGTGTGATAAAAAAACACACACGTAATACATAGTTAAGAGAATCTTAAGAAGAAGAAGAAGAAGGGATAGGGGAAACGGACCTTGCTGGAGGAAATCTGGAGTTCTCAACTGACCATCCATTCCAATCTCTTGCAAGGTTCTCTAATTATTACACGCAGAGTGTTAGGGATTTAAATTATGGTTGTGAAGTCAACTCTGAATTGAGTATGTATGAACATTTCATATTTTAATTAATGGGTGAAAATCACATTTCTATTTTCTGTTCCACTGGGGTTGATCAAGTTATCTGTTTTTGTTGACTTGGTGTTTTTAAACAAGAAGGAAAAATATAAAATAAAATGAAATAAAAAATTATTATTATTATTATTATTTTCAAAAAATATTATTTCATAATAGTTATTAACAATTTAATATGTAGGTAAATTGGCATAAATAGTCCCCAAAATTATGACAATTTGGTGATATTGATCCCTAAATTATGTTAAATTGTGTGGGATTGGTCCTTTCCTTAAAAATTTTTGTTATCTTACATTTAATTAAAAAAAAAAAAACTGACAAGGAAATTTTAGTCATTTCATAATAACATTATACCAAAACAAAAAAAAAAAAAAATGCCAACATATATGTATATATGTACCATGAAGAAAAGAAGAGAAATGACTATATATATATATATATATATATATATATATATGTATTTGTATCAATAATATATTTTTCTTTTCTATAATGTTATTGTGAAATGACCAAAATGCCCTTGGACTATTTTTTTTTTTTTTTCAAATTAACTGTAGGATAAACAAAAAAAAAAAATTAATGGAAAGACCAATCCCATCCAATTTAACATATATAATTCAAG
The DNA here is from genome assembly GCA_035583425.1 of Marsdenia floribunda. Lineage (NCBI taxonomy): Eukaryota > Viridiplantae > Streptophyta > Magnoliopsida > Gentianales > Apocynaceae > Marsdenia > Marsdenia floribunda. Next base: position 6,099 of record JAXGGT010037044.1, read on the forward strand.
GACCAATGTCACCAAAAAAATTAGTTCAGGGACCAATGTCACCAAATGGCCATAGTTTGGGGACTTTTTATGCCAATTTGCCTAATATGTAATTTGACAATAAGTCGTAGCTAAGTTAGGAATAACTTCATTAATGATTTTAGAGATCCTAAGTTCAAATTACATTCAAGGTAAATAAAAAAAAATAAAAATAAAATTAATGCGTAATTTGAGTTAATTAAAATTAATTAGTCCATTAATAGGTCCTAAAATAATTTAAATTCATTTGACCATTTCAACCTTTCCATGAGACAAGAAAATAATCAAATTAAAGGAAATACTATTTGAGCCTTAGATTTAGGGTGTTTTTGAATTTCAATTTAAATAGAGTTAAGTGAACAAAATTTGTTTCTTAATAGATTTTCTATATGGACTCAATTCTATTGGAATAAACCCCCCCAAAAAAAAAGGATTGCCACTTCATCATCATTTACTAAAATACTGAATCACAATCTACTAAAATATCTTTATAAAAATAATAAAATAATATTATACACGTTTATGTAAGTCCTATTATATTAAAATATCTTTCTAAAATTAATAAAATAACACTCTATACTTTTGCAAAAATAATAATAATAATAATAATAAAAGAAAAAAACATATATTTTTTAACATAAAATTCATTTTCAATAAAATTACAAATAAAATTCTTTTTGAGTTTTACTCAAAACAAATAAAATTTTTTTTTTTTTTTTATTTTAAATGCTAATTCAAACACACTCTTAATAATTTAAGTAACTTAAGAAGAATTAGAGGAGCCACGCAAAGACCTTTCCCCACTTTGGCTTTATTTTGATAGGTTCGAAGTAAAAGTTCAAAAGTCGAAGTGAGAAGGATTAATTAGTTTGGAGGACCAATTCATTCCTTACCACCTGCCTCCCATAAATTAACTATGTATAGATTATGTACAAATTCAATATCTCCAAATGAATATTCTTAAGCAAAAACACAAACACATTTAAACAACATAATTTAAATTCAACATTAATTAACTATACTATTGAAGCTTTCAAAAGAAAAGAAATAGTGTAAAAAAGAAAAGGATGGATTGACTCCTGGAAAGATTATATTCTATTAGAATGAATTACTAAAATATTTATAAGATTTATATGTAGCATCCCAATATATACATATATTCTCAATGAATATAGAGTTTGCAATGCATTCTCATTCAATCCAAATATAAGTCTTCCACACAAATAACAAAATTACAAACTTTTAAAGAAAATATTAAAAAAACAAAAAAAAAAGTGTAGCTTTTGATTTCTTGAATGAATATAATGACATTATTGCAAATCCTTTTAGGCTAAGGAAGCTTTTCCTTTGCTTCTTTTTTGGACCTTCTCCTTTAGGCTTCGAAATTCTCAATTTCATGGCCGACTAAACAAAAAACATGGCATAACCCATTATTTGGAACTATGTAATACAATAATTAAATTATATTTAGAAAGTAATACATAAATTAACAATCAATAAATAAGGATACAAGTATTTAGGATGAGTTTACCGTGTGTAGGGTACGGCCAAGCTGTAAATTGAATTTATCGCTTCCCAAGATCACTTGTTCTTGTTGAATTTCAATTGCTAAGGCGTATTTTCCACCACTACAAAAATCCAAGTCAATTAACTCAAGGGTATATATTTTTCCAAACTCTCTAGGGATTCCAATTAGGGTACCACAAAACCTGATAATTAGCTGTTGTAGGCTTGGGAAATTATCATCGTTTGCCTTCCACAAAACTAGATCCAATGAATCAAGCAACAAGTATTTCAAGTTAAGGAATTCTTCGTCATTCATTTCCCATTCAGCCCCTTTAAAAGCATTCTCCTTTAGTTTGAGTACCTCGAGATTAGGCAACATCGTAAGAGTTTTCATTTTGCTCCATGGAAGATTACTTTGGAATAGGGTCAACTTTTTGATAGTGTTTGGTAGGAAGCTGCCCCACTCAGGAATACATCTTGGCCTCACAATTTTAGGATTGCAATATAATTTAAGCTTTTCGAGTTGATTCAAATTGACAAGATTTTGAAGCGCACAACATAAGAGCTCATCTCCAGTGTCATCTTGCTCATCATCTTCAATAATCCCAAGTTTCTTCAAGTGTGGAAAATTCAAAAATGTTTCCTTGGTACAACTAGCAAAGCTTAAATTAGATAATGACAAAAGGCAAGGAAGAAGTGACTCCGAGCTTTCCTCAAGACATAAACTCGACTGTTCACATAAAAAAGTGCAATTTCCAACATGGAGGTGCTTTAGATGCTCAACTAACCATATTTCCGCTGGTAGAATCTTACCCACACTTTTGGATATCAAATGTGGAATATTATCAGAAGTGGATAATGCAAGATACCTCAGATTACTCAAGTTAGTAACATCAATAGGAAAATGGTCAAAAGATTGATTTAGAATGTCCAATACCCTAAATAGCTTGAATCCTCCAAAATTTATAGGATATTCAGATTCAAAAGAATGACCAAAATAGAGAAGAGTTTTGTTCATACGAATGACAAACTTTTGATCATCATCACACGAGAATTGTTTACAAAATTCCCCCATGCTCAAGTCCCACAATAGATCATGGACTCCACATAATTTTGCCTTACCATTAAATTTCTTCTCTTTGATCATAATTAAACTTCTGTCTATTAGACTTTTGAAGTACGCCATTGCTACTTCTTCTAAAGTTACATATATTTCACTATCTTGCAAATTGTAACACGAGAATCCCATTGCACTCCACATTTGAATTAGTTTCCTCACAGAGATCTCAAAATTCTTAGGAAACAATGTCATGGTGAGGAAGCATGTTTTCAAGTGGCTAGGAAAGTCATGAAAACTAATAAAAAGAATTGTGGAAAGGGACTCTAATTGGGTTACCTCCGTTGGAAACCCCACTCTTTTTGCAACACCCTCCCAACAGTCTTGTGTCTTACCAATGTTTGAAAGATAGCCCGCCATGACTTCAATTGCCAAGGGCAATCCTTGACATTTTTCTGCTATTTTTATTCCAATATTCGTTAGCTGACGAGGGCAAACATCTTTCCCATAGACCCTTTTGTGCAACAATTCTCAACTATCTTCAATGCCAAGAAAACTCATAAAATGAGGAGGGTTTTCATGGTCGACATGAGAAGCCACTCCCGTGATCCTACTTATCAATATAATTCGACTCCCATTATTATCATTCGGAAAGCACAATTTAATACGATCCCAAACCTCTTTAGTCCAGATGTCATCAAGGACTATGAAATACCTCCAACCTTTTAATCTTCGATATAGTCGTTCAACTAGTTGTTGTGTATCTTCTTCGTACACTTCATTAGGGATTGGAGCAATTGACTCTAATAACCTTAGAAAAACATCTCTTTCATGACATTCTCGAGATACAACGATCCAAGCACAAACATGGAAGAGAGGAAATATTTGCGGATCCTTGTAAACTTTTCTTGCAAGAGTTGTCTTACCAATTCCTCCCATACCAATAATTGGGATAATATCCAACTTTGAATGAGATCCTGTGAGTCTATCTTTAATTTTCTGAATGTCAACACTTAAACCCACAATGTCATCATCCATTACTACTCTAGTGGAAGCATTATTTTTCAAAATAAATTCTTGTTCGAGATCCCCTATTAAGAAAACTTTAACACAAGAAAGAAGAAAGTCACGTTGCTTATGTTCTCCTGGAAAACACAATTTATCTGCATGCGAAGAATTGATGTAATTTATTGCAGAGTCTGCCACTTCCATTATGTATTCTCTTATACGGGCAACATCCCAACTTTCCTCTATCATACGATCCTTGCACAAAATATCAAAATAATCAAGAACTTCTTCCTGGATACGCTTGACAGTTTTTTCGGTACTGTCACTACTACTGTATGACATGTTAGGGATAATCTCTTCCAAAACTTTCTTAACAGGCATAAAGGCAGTATAATATGCAAGATGTGTGATTCGATCATCTCTTTTGACTAGTTTTACTAACATACTACCGTTTGTTTTAGAGTAGAATGATAATCGTGTACTAGTTTCGCAACACCAACGAAGATAGACAGACCCCAGTTCATCATCATCTTCTATGGTAACTGCATTCCACATATTCTCTGCAAGTTGAGATTGTTTTGTAGACAAATCCATATCATTAGATAAATGAATACGTCTTGCCCTAATCAGCATTTCAGCAGCAGCTTCTTCTTCCATATTTTTAATATGCTATCCGAAGTACACTGAATTTATAAAGACCATTTCAATTTATGTAATGATCATAACCTATGATGGATCGAAATATGAACAAAATAGTGAATTTTATCCCAATAAAAATAAAACACACTTCGTCCAAAAGATTATGTCATAATCATCAATTATCAATTAATTCTTTATTTTAACTTAAACTTCCTTCTTAAAATTTGGTCGTCTTTCGTGGGGGGGGGGGG
>JAXGGT010037054.1:0-12774 GCA_035583425.1 Marsdenia floribunda
TCTATCCTATCCTTGTATCGATGAATTCTAACTTGTTTATGAAAGGTTCTATCTATCTCTGGATCAAATTCAACTAAATTACTTGTAGATGATCTGGTCATGCAATAGTTGAATGAAATAACACAAAAAAAAAACTACTCAAAAACTACTAAAACAGAACTGATAAGCAATGAAAACAATGAAAAATCGAAGAAAAAAATACTTAAAAATTCAAAAAAGTGGTCAAAATGATGGAATTTGGCTAAAATTTGGCCTAGGTCATGGTCTTTTGACCATCAATATTGCTCAAAAGACCCAAAACCCTTGGATACCAAATTTCAGCCCACTTGCAGAACAAAAATTTTGATTTGAATAGTAACTAGCCGCCCCTGATGAACAGTGCCTGCAAACCAAAATTTCCAAATTGTGCCCTAAAAATATAACAGAAAAATAGAATTAAGTAGCAGTTATTCAATGAATTCCTATTATAATTATAACGACTATTAGCTTCCCCAGCAACGGCGCCAAAATCTTGGTAAGGATAGAATTTACGGCTATCGTCAAACCGGCCAAGATTAATTTAAAAACTAGTAAGTAATATAGTGCTCACCAGTCATCTCCTAAGGAAGCCCTAATCATTAAATCAAATTAAGAAACCACTAATCTCAATCCAAATTAAAAGGGGGGATTTAATGTGTACTGAAAAGTTCAAACAAAACAATTAAACTAAAAGAATCCGAATGCAAACTATAATGAGAAAAAACATAATCATCCTAGGGTTGATGCTCCAATTTAATTCTTCCTCGTTCTTCCTAATATTCTCGAGTTGCAATTCTAATCCCTTGATTGAATTCTAATTTGGAATCCAAAATCAGATCCGATCACCTACTAACAACCTGTTCGAATTCGATTAAGCATGAATAGGTTTCATAGACAATCATCTAATCCATCAACTTATATTTAATCTAAGACCCGCGAACATCAAGGTAATCCATGAATCCATAAAAAATCCAGATTTGAAAAAAATTAAACAGAGATGATTGCACATGATCAATTAACAAGCGCCAATAAAACCAAGTTCAATATAGTGGTGGCCAAGAAAACTATCGGGTAGATGAATCCATCGAGAAGGACATTGCCCAATGGACCCTACTCCCTCTAACCTCAATCTTTTTTTTTTTTTTTGATAATGATAAACACATTTATATAAAATTCTTGTCATTCATCACTGGTCAAAAGATTTTTCCATATTGGAAAGAAACAAGTAACATACAAAAACTTTCTTTCAAAAGAAGATTACAAAGTTTGACTACTTTCCTATTTTGATGAAACATCATCTGACCTATTCATGGTCATACGACCGGTAACATCATCATGAGACTCACTCTCACTCTTGGACACAACCGAAGGGGGAGACAAAAGATTTGCACCGGCTACACAATCAAAAGAAAAGCCCCTCTGCCAAGGCATGGTCTTCACTACCATTCCATCTTCCATTAGCTTTTGATATTTCTCAGGAAGAACATAATCGGGATAAGTTTCCCTCACAGCCTTTTGTGCTTCCAAGAAGGAGGACCTACAAGAACCCTTCATCAAACGAAGCACCAAACCCTTTCCACTTTCAGTCTCCAAGAAGTGGCGACACCCCGCCTTCTTGGTCGCTTGGGTTATCTCATATTCACCAATGTTATGACTAAGTGTTTTAGAGATATCCTTTATGGATTTTTGCATGTTTTCAATGCTTTCCTCTCCTTGACAAACCTTCATCGAAAGGGACTCCACCTCGACATCCCACTCCTTGGGCAAATTGGCCATCTCATCAACTTTGGCCATCCTCTCCTGCTTGGAATCTTGTAGTTGTCTCTGAACTATTGCCAACTCGGCTTCAAGCGAGGATAATTTCTTGTTTAACCACCTTTTCCTCTTCATTCTTCTTCTGGGTCACTCTTTGGGCTTCCAAAGCTTTTCCTCTTTTGGCAATTTCTGCCTCAAGGAGTTACATTCTTCCTTGATCGGCTTCTGATTTCTTGAGCAACTTCATCGCAAAGAAGAGAGCCTAAAAGGTTAAAGTAAACAAAGTCAAAAACTTTGTAATTCATAAAAAGTGAATAAAAGAGTGAAGAAAAAGGTCATATCTGATTTTGGCTGTACAAATAAAGTGCTTCACAATAAGGCACTGATAGCTTTCGAACACGATCAACTTCGGCCTTCAGAGTTAAGTTCATCAAGAACTCTCTTGCTTTGAGGGGATTGCTGACCAACTCATCATCTCAAATTTACCATGATGGCCTAAAGATCTCGTGATGATCCCCTTGTCCTTGAGTCACCAAAGGTGTGCTAGAAGATGGATCGCCTGATCCGCCAACTTCTCGATGCGGAGAAATAGTGACGACATTATGAGCTTCCTTCGTTGGAGTTTCAACTCAGGTTGCGGGAATAAATTTGTCCCTTGGCTTGAATCACGTTTCTTCTTAGCCGATGATTCACCTCTTGAAGGAGTCTTCCTTTTCTTTTGAGATCTACTACCTGATCCCTCCATAGTTTGTGAATGGGTAGCCCTTCGAGAAGAAGGAGAGATGGGGGATTTCCTTCCCTTTGTCAACATTTGGACATGTTTGCCTCTACAAAAAAGAAAAGAAAAAATAAACTTGTTAGTAAATGGTAAAACACAAAAGAGATTATAAAAAATAAAGTTCTAGAAACAACAAATTACTCAATCTCTTCATGTCGAAGACTCCTCCATAAAGGTTTCCATCCTTAAAAATGGAAGAATTCCAACTCTCCCCGATGGACCAAACAAAGTTCAATTTGTTGAGTTGAAGAACTAAAGACTCATCAAGCCCTTCGGGTTTGCTATTGTCCAAGACTTGGCATAGTTCCAAGGGATCTTCACATCATCTAAACATGGGTGACTTATAAAAAAGAACTCATTTTTCCAATTATAGAGACTAGAAGGCAAGCACATAAGTTCTTTAGCACCCGTTCTTTTTGGCATAAAACTAGCCCCTACCTTTACTTAGGGTGAATTTTTGTACCATGACGAAGAAATGCCTAAAAAGCTCACCCCTTACACAAAAGGACAAACCCTAAGATGGTCCTAACACAATTCGGGGTTAATTTAGCTATTGAGATTTGCCAAAAAAATACATATGTCTCTAAGAAGAGGCAAAAGATGAAATCTAAGACCCACTTTCAATTGGGGAACAAAGACACCTTGAAGTTTGTAGGAGGGTTACATATGAGAGTGTCTCTAAGATGTCAAACTTGAAACCCGTTGGGTATTTCATAGACGGATTTGATAACTTGAAAAAAAAGACTATCAAAAAATATTTTTAAGAACAATAGGTTCTTTGATTCATTCTCATCAAGAAGCTTGGGACTTAAAGCTCTAGTTAATATGGGAGCACTATAAAGGATACCTTCTTGGATACTGTCCTCATCTACAAAAGGAAAATCAAAGTCCTTCAAAAATCGATATCTCAAAAAACAAGGGTTGCCCCCTCCATCGGGTACCACCCCAATCCTTGCTACCGGGAACCCATCTATCATAATGATCTCCCCATCATCATGTTCATCTAATGACAGCCCTTGAATGGGACTTTTAGAATTAATTCCTTGAGACTTGGACCTCAAAACCATTGATGGTCTTTCATTCCTCTCTTCCGAGCTTGATTCCTCACTAAGAGAGTCACTTTGAGTTTATTCTTCAGAGCTACTCATCTTTGATTTTCTAAGAAAAGGATGAAGAAATATAAATAAGTATGTAAACAAGAAGAAAATATCTTGTTCATTACTGTTTTCCATTGAAACGAGAGAGAGAAGAACGATGGAAACCTTTTCTGCCCGAAGGAATTCAAACTTGAATGTTCAAGTGGTTTCGAAGCTTTGCTTCAACTTTTGCTTCTTGGATATTGAACTCAAGATTTAAGCACAATATACTATGTTCTTGGATGATATGAAAGCACTTAAATAGCCGAGAATGATGAGAATACTTTGAAAAAAGTGTTTCGAAACCTTGTTGTCCAGATTTTATAAAACTGGAAATGAAGACAACTTTGAACAACGGAAATGGAGAGGATGATTGATGAAAAATTTCAAATAAAAGGAGGAAGTGAAAGATCTAAATGAAGGGATGAAAGAGCCACATTTATAGGCCAATTCTTCACAAAAAATAACAAGCCTGAACGACGATCTCAAAGTTGCCTAATGGAGATAGTTCAAATGGTCACCTTGTGACCAATGGTTAATGGCATGCTTCATGCTTCATGCCAAACGGCTAGCTTCTACCCAATGGACAATAAAGTCCATCGGCCAAGATCAAGAGTTCTCTTCATGTTTTCCAATTATGCTTTTGTTTGTTAAAAAAAAAATATGTATTAACTACCAAATAACCGTTACATATTCAAGAAGAGTTACAAATCATTTTTAAATCTCTTCTTTAATGCAAAATGTTTTGAAAAATTTCAAATCTTTTTAACTCATTCATTTCATTTATATGTTTTGTTTGTTAAAAAAAAAAACTTTATAGTGTTGCTCAACACTATATTTTTTAATTATTAAAAAGATATTTTCCAACTCGAAAATATTTCCTTGCTGAGCAAGGTTCATCGTTTCTAGAATTTTCTCACTACGATAAAATAACTTCTTAGAAAGCTTCTTTTATAAATAAAGCCCTTGAAGATTGAGGCAAGATCTAGAGTTTTTCTACTTTTCTCATTTTCAGATTTCTCTTTCAAACTTTTATTCAATCCACATTCAAACTTGAAGAAATTCTTCAAGAAAGATTTTTCTAAGTCACGATCATATCTTGTTTTGAGAATGTTTTTTCTCTCTAAAACTTGTATAGATTTGCATTTTTTTCAATTAAGGAACTTAGATCCACATTGAAACCTTCAAAATGACCTTGGACACATTTTTTATGATGGACAATGCACACATACCCGATGGACTCCTTCTTCATGGTCCATCGGGTATCATTTCATAGAATCCCCACCGCGTTCCTCTCTCTTCATCCTCCATCAAATAACTCCATCATTTAATCCATGTCCTTCGGTCAAATGACCACACAATGACACTTTCAAACCTAATTTTCTAGTTCCTTTTCAACTTCTCTTCTCTTAAAACAATTCATCTTGTTTTCTCTCTTTTTCAAACTTTTTGAGCTACTTAAAACCGCTTCGAAATTATAATCAACCTTTTAATTCTTAGAACTTTCTGAGAAACAAATTCATATCTAATTTTCAACCACATTAGATACCGTCCTTACCCGCTTCAAGGGAGATTTTTTATTAGCGGCATTGTACACAGTGCTACAACTCAGGAAAGCCAAAACCCTGGGAGAAATGTTCAACGTGGCTAGGAAAGTTACCTTGGACAAAGACACCTCCTCCAACAGGGGAGGTAAGAAGTACAAGGGGTCGACATTAGAAAACAAGGAGTCTCATAGACATCATCAAGGAGAAGCATGGGGATTAGGAATCCTAAACCCCTCAGCTCCCACTTGGACAACACCCGTGATCGCAACAAGTATTGTGCCTTCCACCGAGACCATGGGCATGACACCTAGCACTACATTCAACTTAGGAGGGCCATCAAGATGTTTATCAAGGAAGGCCACCAGAACGAATAAACTGTAGATCACCGTTCGAGGGCATGAAAGAGTTTGCAATCGACTCAAAAGCCAGTTATCAATGTTGTCAGCACGAAGGTCAACTCCATAACGCAGTTGAGGAAGCAAATCAACTCCTTGCAGATAATATTCACTATCCTTGAGCTCCTGGTCGAAACCATATCTTACTGCAATAGGTGCACTAATATATCTTGCTAATAATACAAGAACTGATATAGCTTTTTTTTGTTAATTTATTAGTAAGATTTAACTCATGTCCAACTAGTAGACATTGAAATTGAATTAAACATGTCTTTTGATATCTCCAAGATACAATTGAGATGAGATTTTTATATGCCAATAGTTTCAAACCACAACTCATTGGTTATACTCATGTTGTTGGAATGTATGTCTTCATAGACTATGATTATATTGCAACAAAATAGTTATTATTCAATTTAGTTTGCTCCTTATATTATTGCACAGTTAAAGGTTCAAGTATGACAAGTAATGGTCTATATGTTGGGTCGTTCTTCACAATATGGTATAGATCATGAGTACGTATTGTGCAAGTAAAATTATGTTCTTAGTCATTTGATGGAACTGAGCATTTCATCAAGGTAAGACTATTATGTCATGATTTCTAATGAGGAATAGTTTACCTTAAATTAGTGACTAGTTTACTCACGTCATTAGCATAAGCGTATTTCGAATACATAGAACTGGACCTGTAGTAGTGTTCTCTCTCAAAGTACTATAATTATAGAAACTATACTATTACAACTACAACATGGACGGATACTCTCACCAAAGCTAGAGTTTTACACTTTGATATATGTTGGGTGAGATTTATTTTATGTGGTCAATATCCTTGTATGTTGGGTGTGCTGCTTTAGTTAGTAAAGAACACTCATACAAAAGAGAAGTAATCACCCCCTTGTGATTGTTCAGGATAATCTAAATAATCCAGGGCCCTGGGCACATGACTTTAGGATGTGTGCTTTCGGGTAGCTCCCAATATTAAGCAAGTATATTCGAGTGAGTCATGGATTATCGGACTAGAAATCTAAGGATGGTATATTTCTTTGAGATGAGTGTTAGTACATTTATCTTGTCTCATTGATGGGTGTTACATAGAGGGGGTATTTCGGTCATTTCACCTACAGGTTGGAGACTATGCTTTAACAGTATTATTCTTAGAGTCAATATTTCTATATGGTGATGAATGAGAATATTTAAAATGATAAAATACATCTATTTGATAGCAATGGTATTTTAATCATTTTAGTAGCCATGAAGAATATGTCTTTTGGTCCCTAGAATAGTTCAAGTTACCATGGTGTTGTTTAAACATAATTTGGGCTTATTGGATAATTGATTAGAGGAGAAATTAAATTTATTCTAAGAGACCATTTAATTAATTATTTGGGTTGGAATAAATTAATTATTTTATAAGGTCCAGAAAATGACAATTAATTAATTAAGAAGTTTGGTCCAGTCTTCGACAAATTTTTTGAGCACAAAACCTAGCCCTTTTACGACTAGGAAATTTCGGTCATTAGGACTTTGTCAAGTCCTTGGCTGGCTGAAATTGTTGAGGTAGTATCCACTTAGGTTTTAGTTTTTCTTTTAAATAAGATAACTGATTTTTTGATTTCCTATTCCTACGGGTAGACTATACCTAAAAGCAATTATCTTAAAATGAATTGAACCTTAGAAAAACTCCAATTAATTGTGTCGCCTCTCTCCCTCCTCTTTCGGTCCTCTCTCTCTTCCTCTCTAGCAGATTTTTAATCCACCAAATGCTCTTACCAAGCTAAGGCTTAGAACAAGAAAGAGTAGAAGCTTGAAACTTTATTCCTAGTTTGACAGTAATACTTTTTTAGATGATCAGATAGTTACTTCTTCTCCGATTAAGCTGAAACTTTTACAGTAAGTAGAGGAGACATATTAGTTCAATATGAATAGTGGAGATTAATTTTCAATGGTTGGAATGTGAGATATTAATTCCGCAATAGAAATTGCGTCTTTAGTCTGGCAGTCAAAATCATTTAGATGATTGAAGAACCAATTCATCTCCGATCGAGCTGAATTTTGGATGGAGAAAATACATTTTTCTTCAATCTAAATGGTAGAGATCTATTTTCAATGGTGGAATTCAAAGATATTGGTTCCACAATACAGGCTTTGTTTTCTATAATTATATTTAAGAAGCTTGAAGATGTTTCATGCGAAGGAGTAGAAGATTGGCCGGAATGGCTACAGAAGAGCTGGTGCCATCTTCATCCCTTCCATTGCAAGTTCAAGAAGAAGTTCCAGTACAACCCATTCCTATATTGGTTAATCTGCAACCGGCAAGAAAAAGTAAGTACTTTCTTCTAAATGTGGCTAGTAAAATTGATTTTTTTCTGCTGCGTTATTACTTTAATGGTTTTTTCAATCCTTCATATGTTGGTTACTTGTCCAATCCACATAAGTCCATATCACAAATATGTTGTCTTTTTACATGTGGAGGCATCTCTGTTTTATGGCATTCTACCAAACAAACACTTGCTGCTACTTCTTGGAATCAGACAAAATTTATTGCAATTCATGAAGCAAGTCGTGAATGTGTGTTTAGTTAAGGTCAATGTCTCAACCCATCTAAGGGACATTTGGTTTATCTTCTGACAAGCAATCTCCTAAAATAATTTATGAAGATCTACATGTATAGCTCTGTTGCAAGAAGAATATATCAAACAAGAACACTCAAAGCATATTTCACCAAAATTCTTCTTCATTCTTTTTTTTTTGATGAATAATTCTTCTTCATTCTTGATTTTTAGAAAAGTGGTGATATTGTTGTTCAACAGATTTGTTCAGGTAACAATTTGGAAGATTTATTTACAAAAGCATTACTGACTTCAACTTTTGAAAGACTAGTCTATAATATTGGAATAAGTCGTTATAAAGATCTTATGTAATGATCAAGGAGTGTGTACAATGAATGGTGTGATTAGACACCATTATTCTAAGTGTTCTTATTAAAGATATTATTTCCTTCAAGGCTAAAAGGTAAAAAGCCTTTCATTCTAATATCTTCATCAAAGAACACTTTGACGGTCAACAACTTTTGATATTTAATTATAAGCTGACTAATTACTTGGAGAACACTCATAATAACTGTCACCAACTCTCACCAACCTCCTGTAAAAATATCCCGGTGATGACAATTAACTCCTATAAATAGGAGCCTCATGAACAAGAACGAGGAGATGAACTTCATACCTAAACTCCATTTACTCTCTCTTTCTCTCTCTAAATCTACTTAGAGTTTTCTTGTTCTTAATTAATCCTTGAGAAGGATTAATTGATTAAGGAAATCTTTCTTTGTTCTCTTGAACATTTTTGAGAGATTAATTAAGAGAATTAACCTCTAAATTCTCTTATTCACTTTCCTTTTACACAAGAGAGCTTAAATCAATTCAAAAGCCACTTGAAACTTCACTTGGGAGCTCTAGAAAGTCCCTTTCGGTACATTTCACTCGGCCTTCAGGAAGAGGACTTCCCTTTCGGGAATCCTCTCTCCACTTTCGGGCACATTCCTTCCTCCTTCGGGCAAGTTGCCTAGTTTCCTTAGGGAAACCCAAAAACTCTCTTTTTGGAACATTTTCCTTGACTCCTTTTGGACTTTTTGTCCTTTGTGCTCCCAAATTTGCCACATTTCCTTCTCAACTCTCTTTTACTCTTCTCTTTTTATAGAGAATAGTTTCTATCTGATTTCCACCCACATCAGATTGCACATTTCCTCACACCTTTTGGGTCTATATTCTACTTGTTTTGGATCCTTTTATCTCATTGCTTTTTAGCAACATCAATGAACGATGTAATCTTTTTCCTTCACTGGGTTTTTTCCCATTAGATTTTTCTCTAGTAAAGCTTTAACAAAATGGGAGTTTTATAAATCTCTTAACAATTTGTATGTCCATTGATATTCTTATGTCTTTAAACTTCCAAAATCCCCATGTATCCCCCTATTCATGTAGAAGATAGTGGAGATTTATGTATAGAAGATAGTAGGAATTTATGTATGTATATATATGTATGTATGCATTTGATCCCTATACATATGAGGGTTATTCATAAATAATACAAGAATGTTTTCTCTATTTTGTTTTTGTTATCTAATTTACTTTTGTTAGTAATAGTTTTATTATATATATATATATATTAAAAGGTATATTTAAATATTATATTAATCGAACATTTGGGAACCTTTGAATTTATTGTTAAATTCATAATCGTTTAATTAATAAAAAAACTTAAATTTTGTTTTTGAATTCCACTATTACATAAATGGGCTTTTAAATGAATACAAACAAACTCCAACTAATATTGTTCAGAAACTATTTAGTTACTTAAAGACCTCTACTTATTTAAAAAATAGTTATTTTAGTTTATAGTTTAGATCGGGTTATATATATAAATATATTTCTGTCTTTTTTTTTTCTTTAATTTCTATATAATTTTTTAATGATTATTTTGGACTTTTTTAATCATATTTTGATTAATTTTTTAATATGTTAAGATCTTAAAATACATTTATACATGTTTTAACTTAATTGAACGAGTTAGAAATTGTGAAAATACCATCCGAAAAGGATTAAAATAATCACTATGAAAAAGGTAATAAAATATTGGCTAATAAAATAATTCATTTTTTATAATTATTTTCACTTGTTTTGAGGACAGGATCGGACGGGTCGGTCAGACCGGTTGGACCGTGAACCGGTCCCTAAACTGATTTGGTTCTTAGGTAAAATCCATTTTATTAAAAAATCATGTTAAAAATAATAACTCGGTTTAGACCAATCAATCCAACCGATTAAATTGTGAACCGACCTGTTAACTTCCAAACCGGCCGAGTTATATATTTTAAAAAGTTGGACTTAATTTATAAACTGTTAAAATATAAGCCCTCATTTTAATAAAAAAAAAGAAAAAGGAAAAACATAATGAAACCCTAGCATATTGCAACGCCGCAACTTCTTCTGCTTCTTTTTTTTTCTCTCCTGTTTGGTAATTTGATGACTTAGTTCCCCTGAATGATGAAATTATTATTTCGATATGAAGAAGATGAAGATGAGGAGGAGGAGAGGCCGAAGGTGGAGGAAACAGTGGGAGGGTATTCCTTAGGAGAAAATGCAATGGGTTGGTAAGCCATTCTTTCTTAAGTTTCTACCAACTATATACCTTCGCACACCTTTCTGATTTGCATAATTCATAGGGAGAGGATAAATGAGATACAATACACAATCAAAATCAACAAATCTAAAACACACAAATGAAAAAGAAAAGAGAAAGAGAGATAACTCAATTTTCAAGAAAAAAACAAAAAAAGAGGACGAATCTCACTAAGGAACCATGGAGGCGGAGGAGGATTGATTTTATGGAAGGGACTAGGGTTTCGGACAGTGAGGATTCTTATTCTAAAGAACCCCATCTATTATAATGGGGGTTTGAAAAATCAAAATTGGAAGAGACCAGAAAAATGAGAAGATTTGAAAAGAATTCCCTCTGAAGTTCTTGGAGATTAAAGGAAGAAAGATGAACGAAGAGAGAGGGAAATAAATTTGTAAAATGAGGAATTTGAAAATTGAAACCATAGATTTTTGTTATGTTTATTTTTTTCGTTTTTATTTTGTTTGCTTTAGGTTTCTATTGTTTTGGGAAAGTGGAAAAAAGAGATGAGAGAGAGAAAAAATGATATCACAGGGTTTGGTAAGAAATTGGAGGGATAATTTGGGAATAAAAGAAAGAGAACATTTTTTTTTTTTAAGGAAAGACAATTTTTGATAGTATGATATCTTTATCAACTAATTTATCTTATTAAAATTTAATGTAAAATCGTCTCTAATAAAATTTGATACAAGTTCATTTTGATAAGATTTGAATTTTAAAACCTTCATTATTCAACAACCAAATAAAAAAATTAAATAAAGTGAACTACACCACTAAAGTATTATTTATTTATAGTATGGAACACTAAAAGTTGGAAATATTTTCATGTAATCCTTGAATTTTACAATTAGATACACCCACTCGTTTTTTTTTTTTTTTTATTTTTTATAATTGATTTGTTATTTGTAAAGATTAAAGGGAAATTTTTTGTTAATTATATTTATTATTAGTTTTAAATATGTATAGAATATAAATATTTATTAAATAAAAATAATAAATGTGTTATTTTTATCTATTTAAATATTTAAAAATATTTTTATAAATTAAAATTACATTAAATTATTAAAAAAATATTATTTATAATAAATATTTTTTTAATTTTTGATTTATGATATTACTAATTCAATTACAGTTCAATTGCGATTGAACCATTAAATCGTAAATCAATAACTTTTTTTGTTCGATTTTCGGTCCGGTAATGAAAATATTGGTTATTTTACGAAAGTGTGTATTTGAATTGAATTAAAGAGAGGAGAGAATATCAATGTTTTGGGGACCGAACCGGTCAGACTGTGAATCGGCCCCCAAACCGGTTCGATTCTTGCCCCAAAACCATTTTTCCTAAAAATCGTGCTAAAAATGGCGGATCGTATTGGGCTGGCCAGTCGGACCGATTGAACTGGGTACTGGCCGACTAACCGACCGAGTTAAAATTTAAAAAATGCTTGGGGTCACATTCGGGTCAATTTATAAAATTTAGAAAATGAAAGTCCTAGTTAATTAAAAAAAAAAGAAAAGGAAGAAGAAGACTCAAAATTCAAAAAGAAAAAACCTAAACAACCTCACCCTCCACTCGGCAGCAGTCAAAACTCAAAAGGGGAACTTGTCAAAGGAGCCTTGGTCGGTGGCACAAGTGCTCTCCCGCTTTCCAAAGGATTGCGGGTTTGACACCCTCCATTCGCAGCAAATGCTGCATGCTCAGGTTTATCCTGTTACTATCCCAGTCCGAATTAGTCGAGTATTACTTGGACAACGGACTCTTAAAAAAAAAAAAAAAAGGGAACTTCACCGCCGCAACTGCCAATTAAGAAACAGCAACGGAAACCACGTAGAAGGTAAGTTAAAAATTAAAAATTCATCCCTTTGGTAATTAGAGATCATTCTGGTCAATGGCTCACTAGATTTACCCAAAAGAGGAGCTGGACTACAAGTTTGCAAGCTGAAATTCTGGCCTTAAAGCAAGGACT
>JAXGGT010037065.1:0-12765 GCA_035583425.1 Marsdenia floribunda
TAACAATATTTTACATGTAAAATTTTAATTTTTTTCTATTATGTAACTTTGTCTAGTTATTGAATTAAGTTTTTAAAATTGAGTATTAAAGAGAAGAATGAGAATACATTAAAAAAAAAATCAGAAGAAAAAAAAAAAAGGATAAAGCTATAAAATAATAAAATACAAATAAGAATGAAAATAAAAAAAAAAGGAAAATTGGTCGGTTTAGTCCTTTAACTATTTTCATTAATTAACATAAGTCCACAATCTTTTTTTTTAACCTGTTAAATCCTACATCTTTTTACGAACAGTCTATTAAGTTCTTCCGGCCAAAATTCATCATGTGCCGGGCACGTGATAATTTTTTAAGGGCAAAATTATCTTCTTGAGTATTATAAAGTTGTGAACTTAGACTAATTACAAAATCGTCCTCTTTATACGAAAAAAACAGCTTTATAAGACCCTGCAATTAGTCTAAGTTTACAGTTTTATAATATTCAAGAGGACCATTTTACCCTTAAAAAATCATCACGTACTAGGCACATGATGAATTTTGGCCAAAAAGACTTAATGGGCTGCTGGTAAAAAGATGTAGGACTTAACAAGTTAAAAAAAAAAAAAAAAAAGATTGTGGATTTATGTTAATTAATGAAAATAGTTAAAAGACTAAACCAGTCAATTTTTCTAAAACAAACAACAATTAACTAATATATCTAATATAAATAATATATTGATAAAGTGAAAAGTTAGATAAATTATAAAATTATAGATAAAATTTGGAAGATAAAGAGACAAGGTAAAAAAATTAAAAATAAAAAATAAAAAAATAAAGGGAAAGACAATAAAATCCAAAAAAATTAATAAAAATAATCAAAGAGCCAATAAAACAAAATTAAGCTTCTAGAAAAAAGCTCTACAATTTTATATATAATTTTGTATATAATAGATATATTTCCCAGCTATATATATATATATATAAATATAATTCATATATTCTTTCTTATAAAAGATGAAATATAAGTTTTAAAGACTGGCAAAAACTCTTTCCAATCAAAGCAAAATATACAAAATATACTATACATCACCAAAGTGTTAGCAGTTAGACGTACCATAATTCATATCAGGACAAAAACTTGGAAAATGGTAAGGTATTTTCTCAAACTATAATATGTTAAAATTACATAAACCAAAACCATATTAAATGACTTTAATACATTTTGTGAATTTTTTTTTTTAAAAAATAATATTAATTTTTAAAAGTATTGTAAAAAAAATACTATTTCTACTATTAAAAAAAAAAAAATCAAATATTCAAAATTTAAATGACAGTTTTACCCCTTAAAAAAAAAAAACTAGTGTATTTGGACATCCAAAGCCTTTAATTCGTACAATTGTTGTTTAAAAAAATAATATTAATTTTTAAAAGTATTGTAAAAAAAATACTATTTCTAATATTAAAAAAAAAAAATCAAATATTCAAAATTTAAATGACAGTTTTACCCCTTAAAAAAAAAAAAAAAACTAGTGTATTTGGACATCCAAAGCCTTTAATTCGTACAATTGTTGTCCAGTGGTTCAGAAGTTCATTGCACAAACAAAAAAAACTCCAGAATTTCTCCAAAGAGAGAGCAGTCAAGAAATTTCGTCTGTTGGCCATTGTGATTAGTTCTTTATAACCAATCATTTTCTGAATTAAAACTTTTAGTCCCACAATTCCCTAATTTCTTAGGGGAACTCACAAATATATGTATATATGTATGTATCACCTTCCATTCAAACTTGCATCTCTTTCCTTCCAACAACCAGCTTTCCATGTACTATATACTTCATAGAACAAATTATCAATATATATATATATATCAATTACCCTTTTCCTAACCTTCAAATAAAACAGGAAAGTTCAGTAGCGTAGAAAAAAGGGAAAACAGTTCATAAAACTCTTTCCTAGAGGCTACACAGTACAATATTTGCAGGAACTTTTGCAAGAAGCAGTTTTATATATATATAGCGTATATAGTCTTATTTTTGGCTAGAAAAATCCTGGTGCAAGAGGCTTTTTTTTGTTTTTTTTTCTTTCATTTTTGAGAAATGGGGTATTCAAATATTGTAGGGAAGTATCAGGTTGGAAGAACAATTGGAGAAGGAACATTTGCAAAGGTTAAACTAGCTAAGAACATCAAGAATGGACAATATGTTGCCATTAAAATTATAGACAAGCAAATGATCTTGAAACACAATCTCATTAATCAGGTCAGTTATGGCAAATTTTCTTTTATCTCGCCATTTCTTTTACCTGTTTCTACCGGTCTTCTTTGAAGCACGTTTTTCTTTTGTTTCCTTCACAGGTGCAAAGGGAGATTAGGACGATGAAGCTCCTGAACCACCCAAATATAGTAAGGATATTTGAGGTATGTTCAGCTATGGCAAAACTTGGAAATGCTGTTTATTCCTAGTACTTACTAATTACTATGCTTCGACTCTTACCACTGGTTGATCTTCTATTCCAGGTAATTGGAACAAAGACAAAAATTTACATTGTCATGGAATATGTAACAGGAGGGCAGCTTTCAGACAAGCTGGTGAGGTTCAAAAAGGAGAATGTTTTTAAATGATAAAAAATAATGGTTGTATTCTTTTTTCTAAGTCTTAACATTTCTAGTTTTTCTCTTCTTTCAGTCTTACTGGACAAGTTTACATGAAAGAGATGCTAGACCACATTTCCAGCAGCTAATTGATGCTATAGATCACTGTCACTATAGAGGGGTATATCACAGAGATCTAAAGGTTTGTGTTTGTGGGACAAAATTGCCGTTCTCATGGTGTAATAAATAGGATATGATTCTATTGATTTCTTGTTGCAGCCACAGAACCTACTCTTGGACAGCAAAGGAAATGTGAAAGTATCAGATTTTGGGCTTAGTGCATTAGTAAAGGTAGAATCATCATGAATATCAAGTTCTTGGTTAAACCATCCGGTTTCCGGAGCTACTGTTTCTGACTAATTTGGATTCGATCAATTGCGTCCGCAAGATTAACTCTTGCTTAGGAATGCCTCACTCTTGACTCTTAAATCAAGTTCCTTTTTAACGGGTTTTTTCACTTAAATTCTAATTCTACTTCTACTGATGGTTTTGTTTGATTTCTTTATCACATCACCTAGCAACCAGGAAGTCTTCTGTCCACTTCATGCGGTTCCCCTAGTTATGTAGCACCAGAGGCAAGTAGACAAGGTGTTCATGAGAAGCAAAGTTTGAGTTCCCTGAGAAAGGGTGACTAACATTTGTTTTTTTTTTTTTTTTTTTCCCGAATTTCTGATGAGCAGCTTCTAACTCAGAAGAGCTATGATGGGGCAGCTGCAGATGTTTGGTCCTGTGGAGTAATTCTTTTTGAATTACTTGCAGGATACTTACCCTTTGAGGATAGTAACCTAACAAAGTTGTATAACAAGGTAAAAACTTTTTTAAGTACATATTTTCCATACAGACGAAGTAAAGAATCAAAGAAAAAAAAAAAAAAAAGAATTGTATTCTGATGATTCTGCTGTTCTTAAAGATATGTAAGGCAGAATACACATTTCCAAAGTGGTTCACAGAGGGGGGAAAGAAGTTAATCTCCAGATTACTAGATCCTAATCCGAAAACTGTAAAGTTTCAGAACCTAATAATTAATGCAAAGATTTCTTGTTTATAAGTTAGCTAATAACAAGATTTTGATTCCACTATCTGCCTTGCAGCGGATAACTGTGGCAGAAATCATTGAAGATCCCTGGTTTCAGACAGAGTATGAACATGTATTGCCAATAGAGCAAGAAGAAAAGTACATAGCTGAAGATGTCCATGCAGCATTCAGCCTATATAGGGTAAGGGCTAGAAAAGATAAAAAAAAAAAAAAAAAGGTAAGCTTTTTGTATAGCTTAGGTTTCTGGTAAGGGTATCTGAGTAAAGAAATATGTGCAGGATACTGGAACAGAATCAAACATTCTGCATGCTTCTGGTTTCATCAATGCTTTTCAGCTTATTGCAATGTCACATGATCTAGATTTGTCACGTCTCTTTGAAGAACAGGTAAGTTCCAGAATTTCATAGATTGGGTAACTGTGTCACAATTACAAAAATTAGGTGACTTCGTTTCAATCTAGGATAGTGAAAAGCAGAAAACAAAGCTGGGATCTGAGCATACAATTACTGAAACTATAGAGAAACTTGAAGCTGCTGCAAGGGAAGCAAGTCTTTCAGTTGAAAGGATGAACAACTCGAAGGTGAAAAAACAAAAGACCCCAAAATGTTTTCACACGAATCGTTGATTGTACTTAATGTTGTGAAAGTGACTAGTAGTTGAAATTCTTTAGATGAAAATGCATTCAGCTCCAAGGATGACTAGATGTTCAAGATCATGTTTAGAACTTTCGGCCCAGGTAAGTTTTCTTGATATATTCTGAATATAAAAGATGTTCACATAGTTATATAATCTAAGAAGTCCATATGCAATAATCTTCAGGTAACTGAGGTGGCGCCCAAACATTGTGTTGTTGAGGTATCAAAATCAGGAGGAGAGTTGGTGTTGTACAAAGAGGTGTGAAGCTTCTTTTTAATTGGATATGATAATACTGATATATTCAGTACTGACTATGCCTATCTAACCGTGCTCACCAGTTCTGCAAAAGTTTATCAAGCCTGCTGTCAAAAGAGTCAAGAACAAGCACAGAAGAGGAAAAACCTACTCAAGAGGCATCCAACAAACACTAATATCCCCATATATCAAAAACGGCAGTCAGGTGAACTGTTCACCTTCATGCTTACCTACAATACATATATTATGCTAGTTCAAGCACAATAAAGAAAAGCCATTTCTCCAAATAGAACTCTCCTTGCCACACCACTACAAAATGAATAGGTCCATAAAGACTGGTTTCATTTGTGTGATAAATTCTGGATGGAATGGAAATCAATGCAGTACAGTTTTGTTATGATTTGCAGAGGATGCTGTGACTACTTGTCAAGCAATCTTTGAGAGAAATCCTCCACAAGAAAATGAAGCAACTTTTCAAGAAGGGTTGTATAAAGACTCGTTTCAAAATGGTTCGGTTGATTTTGGGTACTCCCGGATTTAAAACGGGAGGGGAAACAACACTCGAATGAAGTTCCTCATCTGTGTAATTCATATGTTGTTTTCTTTTACAGCTGTCTTCAACATGCATGGATATTTATGTTTCAAAGACATGCATTCAGAAAAACAGGAACATTATGGTAATCGAATAAGGCAACAGTAAATTAATCAATGATTACTTCGAATTTCAAAGCCAAGTCACAATATGTACAAAAGAAGACTTTTGAGATGTGCAAAAAGTACATGAGTTTTGACATCATGGGGCAGTTATCCAATCACTTAGAGTAGCTAGAATGAAAGAGCTATGGTAATGTTCCTATGTACTTATTACACAGTTGATCTAAATAACAAAGTTATCAATCATATGTTGAACCACATCAGCTCCATCAGAGTTCAGCCAATAGCTCTTCACCTGCAGTCGTGGGATCAAAATCATTTGAATATTGAATGAAGAAAAAGCACACTTCAGAAAGTAAGAGCCAATGCAGGAATCTCGTTTTGGATTTCTCCAATGAAATGATAAGTATGAGCACTTTCTACAGTTGCATTGCCACATATGATGAAATAAATTCATGTTGATAACTGCTTTTTAGAATTTAGGATATAAATGTTTGTTTCTGGTGGTGTGATTCTTCATCACTTAATAATGGCCAGATTTCTTTAAATAGAAATGGATAATGGCAATTAACAAACTGGGATTGTTAATATTTGACCCACCATCAAATGCTAAATTATGAGATATGGGAAAAAAATAAGAGCAGAATGACGTTTCTTCCTTAGTCCACCTCTCTAGAAGCAATAACCAACTTACAAAAGGGCCTCTTCTGGTTTGCATTTAGATTTATAATAGTCTCAGAAAAGCTTGCTGGAAGTCATTGTTCAAAATCTTAACATTAAAGAAGATTTCATAAGCACATATTTGTATGTAAATGACTCCAGGCTTGCTAAGAAAACGTCTTTCACCATTTAAAATGCTAAAACTCTAAAAGAAATGAACAGCTGAGAGGACCCCAATACAGCTTTTATATAACATATGACTTTTCTAAGTACATGAGAATAAGCTGAAACAAAAGAAGGTTATAGCAGCATATACGGATTCATAATGCTAAAAGAGATAGAAAGAACAGGAGATAGAGAACAAAAATACACAATACACAATGCATCAACAAAATCTATGGGGCTTGCCCTATCAATCTTTTAATGCGCTCTCAAAGATCCAAAAGAATGGAAACCATGTCTAAAAGAAAAAAGGTTTGAACTCTCCTAAAAAGAATGCTTGCACAAGGAGGCCTGAAAGCTTACCTGGATGGTAGTATGTGCCACATATCGTTGAGTACTTCTTTGGAAACTTACGTCGATACGCTCCCAAGGTACTTGTGTAAGGCCTTTAATCATTTCCTCTGTAAACACAAAAGTGGTGGTTATCATCAAAATCAGGATGGAGCAAATTTTTCCTCACCAGAAAATAGAAATAAGAGGGGTAAAAAAACATAGAACAAAGAATTATACCAGGCCAAGATCAGATGCCACTAATTCTGAATCCACAACAAAATATTACCTGTTAAAAATTTATTTCTAGGAGATTAAGACAAAAGTAAACTGCCACTAGTTCAATTTTTGAATTAGGTTATCTTTGAGTTGGGGTTAAGGTGAAATTGGAGTAAGGAAATATTAACACTCCCCTAAAAGACGGGAATGTCTAGGGTGGAATAGCATAGACATAATGTGGGGAAAAAACTCCAACTGGCAAAAGTTCAAATCCTAGAGAAAATAGTATAACTATGATGCAACTTCTTGCAAAGAAAAAATATGCCTATCTCATCTCGAGAAGTACTGGCATACATTATCCCAGTGATTTTAATGGAAAATAACTTCTATTATTGCAGTGACTATACTATTTCTCTCTCTAATTTTTATTAGCCCATTGTAATCTTTCGAAGGAAAAAAAAAAAAAAAAAATTGCAGAAGCAGATAGTTCCAAAAAGGTTATTAGATTACTGCACCTGTGGAGAAAGTGTCAATTCTCAATTTGAACACTTAAATTCCAAACCACAAGTATTTCATTATCAGAAATAACAAATAACAAACTTCTCATCTAGGAGGATGATTTCTGGAGTGGAGGAGGAGAAGGAGAAGAAGAAAAAATGAGAAAAAAGAAAGATGATTTTACTTCTACGATAAGCAATGTCCATATCTTGGCCCACTCAGAAGACATATCTACAAAAGTTTATCCAGTGTATATTCCACATTATTAAGCAGGTATCCTATAAATAAAGCAATATAATATTGAAAGAGGATCCAGACTCCTACCAATCGATTACAGTCCTGCAGCCCAACTTAACAAACATGATTGACAAAATACCTAAAGAATAAAGTTTGAAATTTGACTCTGGAATTCAATCTCACTTGAGCATATTTCTTTGCATAATCCATAAGACACAAACAATGGAAATTTTTTTTTTGCATTTATTTCATTGATTTCCCAAAGCAATACTTATATTTTGGTGTGTGAAAAAAGAGGTTCCAGGAGACACAAAAAAATAAGAATAAGAGCAAAGTCATCAATAGAAAAGGGATAATATACCTTCCAAATCAATCACTCCGATTCCCACTGTTGAGGATGCTTTACTGGTGATACCTTCAGCACTTCCTTGATCAACATGCAGGATATGAGGATATCTCTCATTTTTTACAAGAAGGTTGGACTACAGAGAGAGATAGATAAAATTAGACAGAATTTAGAAAATGTATGTGAAGCGTAAAGAAATAAAGTGAGATATCAATTTAAAAACCTTTGGAAGCTCATGCTGACGCCGGATTGATGATGTTCTCCAGCCAACAACATCTTAAGAGGTCAGTAAAGGCAACAATGATTGATGAAGCAATAGACAGTTTTCTGGCTATTAAAGAAATTCTGGTTCTAAGAATGCAGATTAAAGCAATAGAGGATACGATCATAGTTTGCATTTGCATATGCCACCCGACGCTTGAAAGCACGCAATGCTGACCTACATATGCAACAACAGTTTTCTAGTCATAATCTTAACCACATGATTTTCTTCCTTTTGCTTACTTTCTAAACTGGCCATAATAGGATTACAGATTTAGTACACACATAAATTTGATGTCATCTGAATCCTTAACCATTTGAAGAAGGAGAGGTGGCTTTCCATCATTCTCATCAGTAAGGAACAAATGTTTGCCAGATCTCCCGGCAATCCAGTGTGCAGTTTGAGAGGCACTTCTCTCTAAAAAAGGTAGACCGCAAAGTAGCGGAAGCTGAAAAACAATGGAAACTTTTGGCAATATAAAAAGAAAAATAAACTAAAATACATGATTTTCATCTAAACAATAAAGAATAAGGAATATTAAATTTGTGACAGATCATGCACCGCAAGGAAGAATCAACACACAAGTATATGTGACATAAGAAACTGAACCTGTTTGTGCCCTATTGAGCCCAAATGAGGGGTTGCAAATGTAATGAAATTGATGGGTTTCAGACCACCTATCTTTGCTTCATAACAATGTTCACGGTGTGCAGAATCATTTGCTTCCTCACTTGAAAGCTCAAACAGCCTTCCAATAGCATACCTTGCAACAAGGCCGCCCAAGGAATGGGCAACAAATGAGATCTTTTGCAACCCAGGCCAGCGGTTTACAACACTGATCACCTGCACTATAAAAGACATACATATAAATGTCTGAAAATGCAGAAAGGGATAAAAATATTTGCAAAAGAATAATAAAAATTCCTTACCACCATTTCCACTGGTGATTGTGATTGGTGGATACCTTCTCTGCTTGGAAGTTGACTTCCTTGATTCACAGCAATCATTTATCCACCAATCACAACCACCAGAGAAGAAAGTGGAAGGAAATCAGTGGTATTTACCACTACTCGTAGCAAAATACCTCTTCAGCTAGTCTCTCGCCCATACAGTCAACGCCATCAAATGTCAGCCTTGACGTGTTGACCACACTACCTGGTACACATTAGCTACAAAAGAATCACATTGCTGGGTAAGCTGATACAAAGCATGAAGGTTCAAACTTCTATTGCACAATCCAGAATTCTCAAATAACAAGGAAAAGGAAAGAGTTAATGAGACAACTTTCTAAAGAAGTTAGAGAAAAGCAAAAAGATTAACAATCACTCGTAATTCACCACAAATTTAAAAGAATTTATGCACCACTCCTGATCTTTCTTCAGAGAAAGGCAAATGCTTAAAGTGAAATTATACACACATCCAGATAATGAAAAGAACCTATGAGTTGAATGAATACACTAGGATGAGAAGAAAGCTCATTTTGCATTTAATTGAAACAATTTTTAACAATGCTAAATATCAGGACTGGAAATTAAGGTATAAAAAGTTAACTGAAATCAGAAGTATCTCCGAGCCTGGCCACCTTTAGGCTGCAGAACCTAAAAAGCATGTGTCTATCTAGTCAAATTATCCAACAGCTGCACCATAAAGAAAAGAAAAATAGGGCAAGCTACCATAGAAACTGTTATCTCATTATATCAATTTCTGCAGAAATGGCAACCAGGAAATGTTAACCTACGATGAACAATAACTTTGTCGGGGAGTCTCTTCACAAATTGCTCAGCAGCATATCTCCAATCTTCAGCACTAAAAATAAACATACGAATTTACATGAGTTTTAGCAAAAGTAGTTAGAAGGAATGTCTAAAATCGAATGCCTAAAATCCACAATGCAACAAAACATATGTATGAGAAGCTGTGGTGCATAATAGCCACTCAAGTGCACTTATAGCTATATATGGGCAAAATATAAATATTAAATCAATTCCTATTAAGAGTTAATGCATTTAATAATTTCACAAAAATTACATACATTATGAGGATATATACTTTGAGTCAAGTACATCACAATGCAGAGAACTAACTTCAGATAAACTCCTTTCTTCTTCTTCTTCTTCTTTTTTTTTTTGTGTTCAAAGAATAAGAAAGAAGAAGATCATGTCATTATACAACCAATTTGCTATCTTTTGCTTTGTTCATACAAGTCAACTTGAGTACATTTCAGCAAGTCCAGGGCCCCCACAGATTAATGTGCAATCAAGTACCAACAACCACTTGGACCTAGAGACTCAAGCACTGATCTATTCCATGGTTTTCTGATTGGAGTCCTTGGTCGCAGATTCTGAAAATGGAAATACCTGAAAGCAATGGGCCAAAACATTCAAGAACAATGAATATAATAGGCCAAGATCACAAATAGGTGGATTATCAAGCACATCCTCTTTACTTAATAGAATGAGCATTTCCATTGTTCACTTGCCAAAGATTAGCTCAACAGGCTATAATATGCTTCTCCAGTCACCTTATTCTGCATACTGTTATTCCAGTTCCCTCAAGAGCTCTGAAATGGGAGAATACCTCAAGGCCGACTAAATGTCTTCCAGTAGAACTTCTCATGACTGATGGATGTTTATATCTTTCCTCAATCAGAAACTTCTGTTTTCTTATCCACATCAACTCATTGGACTTCAATGCCTTGTAGTAATTTTCTGTCATTGCACCTAGGCCTGTCAATGGGTCCAAAATACCCGTATCCTACCCGTACCCGATCATAAAAATACCAGGTACGGGTCTAGCTTTTCCATACCCGTACCCAGACCCTACTCGTAGCTGAAAATTAAATATTAATTGGGTCCAGGTACGGAACTATAAATTATAATAATATAAATTATATTATAAGTCATTTAAATATAAATATTCAATTTAAAATAATCAAATTATTAAAAAAAAAAAAAAATCGAGTAGGGTATACCTGGTTCGGACCCGAGACCCGATAGGGTTGGACATGGGTATAAATTTTTTAAACCTGATAGGTATCGGGTAAGGTATGGGTCCAAAAATATTTTCTTGGGTCTAGGTATGGAACTAGTAGTTCCGGACCCAATTGGTTGACAAGCCTAATTGCACCCTCTCTACTCTCCTTTCCTCACTTATTGTGTAACCTTTATTGATTGTAGGCAATATCCATTAAAATGAAAAGTTAGAGGTTATGGAAAAGTGACACTCAAGAATCAACCACAAAGGTAGACAACAAATATTCTGCTTAAATTTGATGAATGGAATCTGGACTGCAACTTCAAGAGAAGCTTACGGGCTTAACTATAATCTCAAAACATCTCATTCTTAGCCAAGGAATGGATATTGAAATGAGTGTAATACATTTAAATTTGGGTGCCCAATAGGGATTAGAATTTGTTAGTGGCCCCTCTCCAAGCCTTACCGTACAGTCTTAGGGCGATCATAAATAGTAGACAGGAGTGTCCAGAAACATATAACCTTTTATTTTTAACCTACAAGAACATGGAACATCTGTAGTCCAGCAACGGGAATATTATAGAGGAAAGTATAGGTTTTCAGAATAAATTCATCCAGATGCTAATTGCTATTAGATGCAGTTATTCTTCTCCATTCCTTCACTTGCGTCATCATCATAAGGAAGCTAAAAGAAATCCTACAACATTATGCCGAAGGATTGGTATATCTCCTATTTAGATTCTTAATTTGATGAGGGGAAAGAGGGAACTTTGTACAACGCAACCAAGTACAACTGGCAGTCAAGAGCCCCAAATTCTAATGTTTATTTATCTTAGAATGTTTTCCAGAAGTTAGAAATCAGAAGGTGATATTACTATATAAGACTGCATTGAACCAATGACTGAGCTTTTAGTCCATTCACATCTTTATTTTCACTTTTGCTTCATTTTCTTTCTCTAAGGTTATGCAACTTTTACCGCTTTAAGGTTGGGATCATCTTGGAAAGATTAGTGGAATTATGATTATCAAGAATACAGGCGAAATATCAACCAGCAGAAAAAGATAAATGGCAAATTTTAACAAGTGATATATGGTGTTTAATGTCTCTCGTTCCACATCTATTGTGCAGCTTATATACCTCAGTTCAAGTTGCTCTACACACACTTTTTTTTTTTAAGCTACTCTATTTACTAAAGACACTTAGTAATTGAAGAACCATAAGTCGGTGTACTCCAAAGACCAGTACTTTACCGTGTTAACCTATACCCTGATGTCAAATCTACTAATTATCCACAGTTCCTCCATCCACTCTTTCACTGCCAATGCGAATCAAATTAGTAGCAAAACAGCGAATATTCAAAGCAGAAAGTAGAACAAGAAATTTCAAAAAGTTAACTCCTTTTGACAATTGTTAACGCGGTTAGGTGTATCAAGGACATGTAGATGGAAGCCTAAAAATAAATAAATAAATTTATTTACCTCCCAACAAGGCCATTGACCATGATCACGAGATGCTGAGGCTGCACCTTGGCTTCAGCAGATGCCGCATCAAATATATCCTCTCCACCATTGACGTTTTCAACCTCGACCTTCTGCCCCTCTTCGAGGCCGTTGGTTAAGCAGCCTCTGCTCAATTTCTTGAGCAACTCCATGCCACCAGTGTCATCGGCCGTCCATACAAGCCCAAAGAAACCTCTTTCTTTTCTGGGTTTTGATCCAAATCCCAAGTTCAAACTAACCACCGCAGCAGAGAATCTAGGGATCAAAACGGTTCTCGGGATTTGTTTAGTGAAATTAAACGGTGCTTTAGTGATGGTTATCATGCGTGAAGAGTCGGAAAAAAATCATGGGACAAAATTCCAAAAAATAGGAA
>JAXGGT010037075.1:0-12764 GCA_035583425.1 Marsdenia floribunda
CTAATCTAAGAATGGTAGAGAGATGTATTAAATACTAAGCATAGAGGGTCTAAAATGTGTAAATCTATATGTTATCATACACGAAGGTACATTTCAAAAACCTTGAAAACAAGCTGAAATTTTCATCTTTTCAACGGGTCTCCTACAGTCCCAATGGCTAGTTGCCATCGTGACTCCTTAGGGTGATGCCTGAAGGGGTCTCTCTCCCTCTTTCTTTTTTTTATTTTTTTAACTCTTCGTGAAATGTATAAAAAGTTGACTTTTGCCTCTAATTTCATTTTCAAACTCTCCTATTCTTGAAGCCACATTCAAAGAAAACAAAGAGCTCTCCTTTGAGAACATATTTTTCTCTTTTTCTTCCTTGTTGTCTTTCTTGATTAATTTCAAAAGATCACTTTGGATCAAGGAGAAGAAGGTCTTCAAACAATGTTTGCCACCTCTCTTTTAATTAAAAAAATGGAAGGAAATAACCAACATATTCTCATTCTCACTTTTCTTTTTTCTTTTTTCAGATTATGTCAGGAATGGATTCATGTAGTTTCGATTGGGATTGTGAAAGTGAGGAAGAAACAAGTGTAGAAGAAACTTTTGTAGTTGACAAACCTTCTAGGGTTCTTAGGTCTCAATAAAAAATTGTTTCTTCTCATCTAAGGTTCAACAACCCAAGAATTATTCCTTATAGATGGTTTTCCCATATTAAGAATGGGTGTTTTGAATGATAATTCTCATAACCCGATTGTGATTCGTTATGGCTTTGCAAATGAAAGTTTTGATTTTTCTTTCGTGAATGAGAATAAGATTTGTGAAAGTGAGCTATATAAGTCACCTTTAAATCTTAGAGCTTTAGACCCGAAGCCTTTAGATAATGAAAAGCCTAGTCAGCCAATGTATCTTGAAACTTTTTCTAAAACCTTTTCTTTGTCTTTGGTGAAAAGTGTTTATAAACTCCCTTCCATGTTCCAAATTAAATTTTATAATGATGTCTTGATATGTAATCCTCCATCAAATTACATAGGTATTTATGTTGCACAACTTAAGGTGGGTTTAAGATTTCCCTTATTACCTCTTTTGAAAGGTGTGTGCATTTATTGGCAAATACCTCTTGCTCAATTAACTCCAAATTGCATTAGAACAATTCTAGGATTTTTCATTCTTTGTAAAGCTTGTGGAGTTGTTGTGTCTTTAGAACTCTTTAGGTTCTACTTTGTCATGCTACAAAAATACTCCTTAGGAAAATGACGTGGTTGGTTTTATGCCCAAAAAAAGGTCGGGTGTTAAAAAGCTTTTGCAATTGCCTTCTAGCATTTATAATCAGGAATTTATGTTCATAAATCATCCAAGTTTGGATAATATGAAAATTGCATGGAATCAAGCTAAATCTTTGGACAATAGCAAGCCCGAAGTTATTGACAAACGTGATACAAGTTTACTTGAAAATTTAAACTTTGTTTGGCCCATTGGAGAAAATTGGAATCTATCATTGTTTCATGATGGGAAGTTGTATGAAGATGGCACTTTCAATATAAAAAAAAAATAAAATTGAGTAAATACTTTTGCCCCTTCTTTTTCACTTTTGTGAATACATTTTGATTTTCATGTTTCTAACTTTCTTCATTTGCCTTTGTTTTGTAGAGGCAAATATTGTGCACATGTTGGCTTCTGCAAAGGAAAAAAGGAATTCTCTGGCCACTAGGAGGTCATCCCGACCAAGGGTGGAGAAGTCTCCATCTAGTGGTTCGAGAATGAAAAGGAAGGCTTCCACCCGATTGGAAGCAAAGAAAAAGAAGGGATCGGGTTCTCCAATTCGAGGGAGTCAATTGTTCTCCAAAAATGAAGTTCAACCTCCACTTGGTGATAATTCCACTCCTCAAGATTCTACTCCAACCGAAGTTCACAAGCAAGGCGTTCATTGTCCCGGTAAGGAACCCATGGAAGAGTCACCTCAAGTTGAGGAATTTTTTAGACAGAAATGACATATCAAGGAGAATGATTGCATTGATAATCCAACTAAGGCAGTGGATTTACTCTTGAATATCACTCCAAAGGGTGAATCAAATTGAATTAGGTCTTTTCATGTGACAAATATGGAATCCATATACTACTTTTCGCAATGCCAAGTAAGTGTTTGAAAGTACCTCAACATTTTTATTTTAACTTGAATGTTTCTTCATTCTCACTCACTCTTCTTCTTTTTTTTTTTTTTTTTTTTTGTAGTTCTTGCTTTATGGACAAGAGTTGTTTAGGAAGGGTAGGATTGATAGAGAAAGGGGTTGCAACAATTGAAGCCATTTTGAATGTCAAGACCAAAGCTCTCCAGGAGGGAGAAATTTCTAAGAAAAAGCTTCAAGATGAGAATGAAGGGTTGAAGAGTGAATTGAGAAAAGCGAGCGAAGAACTTGTCTCCACGATGGAAAAGCTCCAAGTATGTGAGCAAGAAAAGATGGAAAAATTGGAGGAGTTTACCAAGGTTCTCAAGGAACATCATGCCTTTATGGAAGAGATGAATGCCAAAGTTCTTGAAGAAGAACAAAAAATCAAAGACTTGAAAGTTGCTCTTGATACTAAAAATGCCATTTTTGGATCAGGCTTGTTGGAAGGGGAGATGACTGAGGAGGTCAAAAGAGCTGGATGTGGACATTTCAAAGGTCTTATTATGAGATTGATGGATAGTTTGGTGAAAACTACCCTTATTGAGGCCGAAAGGGCCGTTAAGGTGGTTCATCCGAAGTTTGCATTTCCTTCGAGACTTCGAACTCTCCTTGATGATGATACCATTTCCTCTTTGATGCTTTGGCAAAAGAATTTTGATTTTGATCAATTTTCCAAGCCATTTCATCTCCCGAAGGTTCGGAGAGTGAAGGTGAATCTGTTAGCGAGGTTGCGGATGGAGGTTCTTGATTTGTGATATCTTTTGTTTAGACATAGAAATATTTTGTAATCAATGTTCTCTTTTTGGAACAATTATGGCAAGCTTGTTTCCTTTTGGTAGAAAGCAAAAATTGAACATATTGTCAATTGTAGTGAAGATCCATCGGGAGCAATATTATACTCTTATTGGAATATTTTAATGGCAAACTTATTTTCTTTTGGTAGAAAACAAAAATTGAACTTATTGTCAATTGTGATGGAGATTCATCAGGATCAATATTGTAATGAATTTAATCATTGACAAATATCTTTTCAAATTGGAAAAACTTTATTCAAAAGCTGAAAAATACAAGAATTTCTTAAAGAATTAAGATTAATTGGAAAAATGCAAAAAGAATTCGACATGGAAATAATTTCCATCGGATTAACATTAGAAGATCACTAAAGTCTTGAACATCACAAGAGATGTCATTTGAAATGACTTTACGCTTGGACCCTCCTGAGGTATTCACTTTAAGGATTCACCTTAGGGATTCGCTTTAGGGATTCACCTTAGGGGTTCACCTTAGGGATTCACTTTAGGGATTGACCTTAGGGATGAATCAAGGAAAAAATATTTTCAAATTGACTGCATTCCACGTTCTTGCAATTATTCTCCCATCCATGTCTTCAAGCTTGAAGCTTCCATTTCCGCTGTCTTTCACCACAATGTAAGGACCTTCCCAATTTGCATCAAGCTTTCTTCCGAGATTTTGCCTACTTGCTTCATTCATTCTCAAAACTAAGCTTCCCACTTGAATATGACTTGGCTTCACCTTCTTGTTATAGGACCTTGCTATTCTCCTCTTGTACTCCGATTCTAGAATTGTCGTTTTGTCCCTTATGTGATCTAACATGAGAAGGTTTTCAACCAATTTTTGATCATTAAGCTAGGGATCAAAATATTGCAATCTAGTAGAGGGGATGTCAATTTCTATGGGCATAAGTGCCTCTGTCCGAAAGCATAAATTGAAAGGAGCTTCTAGGGTGTGGGAATGGGGTGTAGTTATGTAACTCCAAAGGACTTTAGGTAATTCATCAACCCATTTACCTTTGGAAGAATCAAGCCTCTTCTTTAAGTTTTGTAAAATTGTTCTATTGGTCACCTCCGCTAAACCATTGGTTTGTGGGTGTGCCACAGAAGAGAATCTATGATCGATTTGCATTTCATTGTAGAAGTCCTGAAACTCAAGAGAGCCAAATTGTGTTTCTTTATTTGTAATTAGGATTCTAGGAATGCCAAATCTATTGATAACATCATTGAAGTTGATCGCTACGACAAGAAATTCCATGTTCCCTGGGGTCTTCGGGAATGGTCCTAAAAGATCCATTCCCCATTGGCAAAAAGGGATCAGGTTACATAGTGAGGTAAAAGCTATAGAAAGATTGTGATGAATAGTAAGGATTGTGATGAATAGTAGCATGAATATGACATTTGTGGCAAGTTTTTACCAACTTCTTGGTGTCTTCTTCCATGGTAGGCCAAAAGTAGTCTAATCTCATGATTTTTCGAGTAAGGCTTCGAGAGCCAATGTGTGCTCCACAAATTCCTTTATGCGCTTCTTTTAGAACTGTATCTCCTTCCTGTGGGCTTAAACATTTATGTAAAGGCTAGGAGAAAGTTCGTCTATAGAGTTGATCATCAATAAAAGTGTATCTAGAAGATAGCTTTTTTATTTTCTAGCTTCTTCGAGATCATCTGGTAAGTCCCCATTGGCAATGTACATGCAAATTGGGTCCATCTACGTGAGGGATAGATCCTCTAAACACATGAAGATAAATTCAATGTCAATAGAACGTACTAGTATTGGTTCAATCCAAATGGTACCCGATGGGTGACCTTGAAGATCATCAATCTTTAACTTTGATAAAATGTCAGCTTTATGATTTTGTCTACAAGAGATATGTTCAACTTGTACATAATAAAAATTCTCTATATGGCCTTTGCACAGATTGAGATATTTTTGCATATTCTCACCGTTAGTATTATAAGATCCATTTATGTGGCCCACAAGGAGTTGAGAGTCCATTCGAGCAATGAGATTTTTAATCTACAAACTCTCGGTAGCTTTTAATTGTGCTAGGAAAGCTTCATATTCTGATTACTTTTTACTCAAAGTAATTTCATACTTAAGCATAAATGAATTTAATATTTTTGGGGCTTTTGAGTACAGACCCTACTCCTCTATGATCCTTTGCTACGGAGCTATCAGATAAAGATACCAACATTCCTGAGGAGAAGGAATTTGATCTTTATTAGCTTGGCTTCTTGGAGGATTGGGAATGATGCATTCTTGCACAAAATCTGCAAGGACTTGAGGTTTAATGATTTTCCTTGGAAAATACTCGAGATGAAATTTTGAAAGCTTAATTGTCCATTTAAGGAGCCTTCCCGAGGCATCGAGGCTTATGCAAAATTCTCCTAATTGAAGCATTGGTAAACACATGAATAGTATGTGATTGGAAATAAGGTTTTAACTTCTTGAAGTGACTACTACAGCCAAGACATGCTTTTCAAGGTTGGAATATCTAGTTTCTGGGCCTTGAAAGATGTGGCTAACGTAGTAGATGGGTTTGTGAATTTTTTACCTGTTGGGACAAAGTACGAAACTGAATGCATTTAGCCCGATGGCTAACTAAAGGTGTAAAATTTCACCTAAAATAGGTGAACCAAAATGGGAGGAGAAGATAGGTATTGTTTTACCTTTTGGAAGACTTTGTTGCATTCCCTTGTCCACTGGAAGGGAATCTTTGAATTAACAGCTTGGTATAGTAGGAATGCCTTCTCTCCGAAAGCTGAAAAAAATTTGTTTAAAGATACTATCCTCCCAATGTGTTGTTGAAGTTGCTTTTGAGTAGTTGAGGCTTTCATTTCCATGATCCTCTTTAATTTTCTGTGGGTTTGCTTCAATTCCCCAGTTGGATACCATGTAGCCCAAAAATGTTCTGGCTTCAACTCCGAATGAGCATTTCTTTGGATTCAACAATAAGCCATAGTTCCTCAATTTTTGAAAAATTTCTAAAATATCGGCGATGAAGGTATCCTTTGTTCTGGTTAGAGAATAGATATATTGTCTGCAGAGTGCATGATGACGTATGTTGCCCACCTTTGAGTGGGCTTGTGGTTTCCAATTCACTCACTTTTTACCGATATTTGTCAATTTTTTAACATATAGCTTGTCAACTAATACCCAGTGTAATTTGGACAATCATGGTTTTATCATATCTTGTAAGGCATTCAACGTAGAAGTTAGCTTGGAATTGTGGTGTTGATTGTACTATCTAGCCAAAAGTGTACAATGAAAGAGGAGAAGGTGAAGAAGAGAACGGGTTCCAAAAGATGGGGATGAAGTGATGGACATACCACCCCTTAATATGGCTACATGCTAAGGATCTAGAAGGTGATAACCCTATGGCCTCTTCATACACTGAAGTGTTTTAAATTTTTTTATTCCGAAGGTAGGTGCAA
Source organism: Marsdenia floribunda (assembly GCA_035583425.1). Lineage (NCBI taxonomy): Eukaryota > Viridiplantae > Streptophyta > Magnoliopsida > Gentianales > Apocynaceae > Marsdenia > Marsdenia floribunda. The sequence goes on from JAXGGT010037075.1 coordinate 6,377, forward strand.
TGAACCATTGAAGAATCTTTGTAAAGTTAACTATTTACTTTATTTGAGAGATGATTATTTTGTTCAATGTTGTTGATATTGGAATTTTATTTAAACTTAAATATAGTTTTTCTTTTATAGATTTTCAATGTGTGTGCAAAAATGTTAATTACTAATTTGTAAGTCATGAAAACCGAAGGTACTTTTGGTAATTTCCAAAAATTGTCATCTTTGTGTTAATTTGGTGAAAGTTATTACATGGTGATTTGTAAGTGATGAACTCCAAAAGGTGCTTTTAGCCAATGCTGAATTGAATATGTGGAAGTTTATTATTGATACCAAAGTTGCTAACTAAATGGACGAAATTGTTAGTTTTCAAGGTACTTTCGGTAAATGCAAAGTGGTTTTTAAAATGTGCATATTTGCATTTAACTTCAAAGAATGTTAACTACATAGATGAAATTCGTAAATTACATTATAAGGATAATACTTTTGTAGGTTTAGAACATTCCAAGACCGGGCTACGTTGTTGGCATTTTTACCTTGCAACCTAAAGATAACATTACTATTAACCTTCGACACTATGTATGGACACTCCTAATTGACATCAAACTTTTGGGTTGGGCTTTTCTTGCTTACAATGATGCCATGGGGATGTGCCTTCTACTTCTTATATTTGGCTAGGCACTATTTGTAATGATTCTCTCTTGATGCAACATTTGCCCGAATATGGTCTAGGAGGGCCAAGTTTTTAGCTGTCTTCAAGTCATCCACGTGGGGAGAAGTTGCCCATTTAGGGGGATGGACTACCTACATCAACTAGGAGGAGAGATTTTGTGCAAAATCATAAACTAAAGGGGCTATCCTTGTTCTGTGAGTAGGGGGTGGTGTTGTAAGATCATACAACACTTGGTAGCTCGTCCGACCAAGTGTTACATCAAACTGCTTCTTGAGGCGTTTCACTATCGTGCGAATTTTTACTTTAGTTAGCCTGTTGGCTAGGCAATATACACATAAATTGGATCTATCCACGTAAGGGGAGGATCCTCTGAACCCATAAAGACAAGTTTAATGTCAATGGAACGTACTAGCAAGGGTTCAATCCAAATGGTACCCGATGGGTGACCTTGAGGATCATTAAGTTTCAATTTTGATAAAATATCAGCTTCATAATTTTGTTTGCGAGAAATATATTCAACTCTGACATAATCAAATTTTTCTAAATGGTCATTACACAAGTTGAGATATTTTTGCATATTCTCACCTTTAGTGGCATAAGAACCATTTATGTGGCCCACAAGGAGTTGAGAGTCCGTTCGGGCAATGAGATATTTAATTCTCAAAGTTTCAACAACTTTTAATCCTGCTAAGAAAGCTTCATATTTAGATTCATTGTTACTTAAAGTAATTTGATACTTTAAAGCGTAAATGAATTTGATACCTTCGGGGCTTTTGAGAACAAATTCTGCTCCCTTGTGATCCTTTGCCACAGAGCCATCAGAATAAAGATACTAACATTCCTGAGGAGAAGGAATTTGATCTTTGTTAGGTACACTCTTCGGAGGATCGGAATGGTACACTCTTGTAAAAAATCTACAAGGACTTGAGCTTTAATAGTTTTCCTTGGAAAATATTCGAGATGAAATTCTGAAAGCTCAATTGTCCATTTAAGGAGTCTTCGCGAAGCATCGGGTTTGTACAAAATTCTCCTAATAGGAACATTAGTAAACACATGAACAACATGTGATTGAAAATAAGGTTTTAACCTTCTTGAAGTGACTACCACAGCCAAAACATGCTTTTCAAGGTTGGAATATCTAGTTTTCAGGCCTTGAAAGATGTGACTAATGTAGTAGATGGGTTTGAGATTTTCTTCTCTGTTGGCACAAAGTACCGAACTAAATGTGTGTAGCCCAATGGCTAAGTAAAGATGTGAAATTTCACCTAAAATAGGTGACACCAAGATAGGAGGAGAAGATAGGTATTCTTTTACCTTCTACAAGGTATCATCACATTCCTTCGTCTACTGGAAGGGAACTCTCGATTTGACCGCCTGGTACAAAGGGAATGTCTTCTCTCCCGAAGCTGAGAAGAATCTAGTCAAGGAAACTATCCTCCCAATGAGTTGTTGAAGTTGCTTCTGGGTAGTTGGGGCCTTCATGTCCATGATTGCCTTGATTTTCTTCGGGTTCGCCTCAATTCCCCGGTTGGATATCATGTACCCTAAAAACTTTCCAGCTTCAACTCTGAAAGACATTTTTTTTTATTCAGCTTCAAGCCATAAGTCCTCAATTTTTGGAAAATTTCCAAAATATCTGCAATGAAAGTCTTCTCTGTCTCAGACTTTATGAGAATGTTATCGATGTAAGCTTTGGCATTCTTGCCAATATTCTCCTTCAACCTATTGTTGACAAACTCCTGAAACTCAGCTGCTGCATTCTTAAGGCCAAAAGGCATCCTTGTGTAGCAATATAACCCATCGGAGGCAATGAAGGATGTCTTTGCTTCATCCTCCTTGGACATGTAAATTTGATGATAGCCTTTATAGGCGTCAAGGAAGGACAGGTACATGTATCCCGAAGTGGCATTCATCAATTGATCGATCCTTGACATCAGGTATGGATGCTTTGGAATGACTTTATTCAAGTCAATGAAATCTATGCAAACTCTCCAAAATCTGTCGGGCTTGGGTACCACCACCGGGTTTGCCAACTATTCTAGGAATCTGACCTTCCTGATGATTTTGGCGTTGAGTAGATCAGCTATTTCTTTCTTGATGACCTCTTGTCTGTCCAATGCAAAGTTCGTTTGCTTCTGACATATTGGCTTTGCTTCTATTGGGATCACAAGGTTATGCTCAGCAAAGGATCTTGGAACGGTGCCAAGTTTTGAAGGAGACCATGCAAAGACATCTTTGTTATCGACTAAGCAGTCTAAAAGCTCCTTCTTCAAGACCTAAGGAAGGGACTTTCCGATGGTGACTTTCCTTTCAGGGTGGAGCACATGAATTTGGAACTCCTTCACATCTGAACATGGACTTAGATTTGCACTAGCGTCCTCAATTCCTGCCATGTTATCGATCTTTTCCATACCTGACTTGTCTTCAATGCTTTCCAAAGTGTTCATGAAACACTCCTTGGCCAAACAGATATCACCTTGGATTTTATGAACACCTCCATTTGGCATCAGGATAATGAGCTCATTGGCAGAGGTATTGACCATTGCCTTCATGTGATTCAAGGCTGGCCTTCCAAGGATTATGTTGTAGGTAGAAGGTGTTTCAACAAGAATGAATTCCGTTGTGATTGACTGAGACTCATTCCACTGGATCTGCAGTGATATCGTCCCGATGGCATATATGATAGAAACTGAAAACCCCATCAAAGGTACTTGTACTGGGTTCACCTTTTCCATCCGGATTGACATTCTTCTAAATGAATCTACATACATGATGTTAGCAAAACTACCAGTATCTACTAATATTCGCTTAATGAAAAAATTTTCAATCAAAAGGGAGATGACTAAAGGCTTATCATTATGAAAATTAATATGATAAACAGAATTGTCACTTAACCTTAGTTTTTTAAACCTTGGTTCTTCAACAAAAACTAGTGAAATCACATTTATCACCTTTGGCTTTTCTTTCTTGGATGAATTGTCAAAACTTGGTGGTTTCATGTTGGAGTTGCCATTGCTAAGTTGCTTTGCCACAAATTCAAGTAATTGCCCTCTCTTGATGGCATTCTCAATTTCTTTTGTCAAAGAAAAACAACTTTCTGTTGTGTGCCCTATGTCCTTATGATAGGCACAATATAAATTTTTGTTACTTTTCTCCATTGGAACAGGAATCTTCTTAAGGGCAGGTAAAATGCCAAGTAACTCTACTTAACTGAGAATATATGCTCTAGAAACTGTTAGAGTAAAAGCCATTACCCGAAGATCTCCAAGAATTTTGTCGATCAGGATGTGATGATCGACTATCATATTGAGATCGGGAATAGCTATCTTTTCTCCTGTAGGAATTCTGGTTGAAAGGAGCTCTATCTCCATCATCTCTTCTACAATCTCTAAAATGAGGAACTGTGAATTCGTCCATCTCCTCTCTTTCAATCCTTCTTAATTCTCTTTTGGAACATTCAAGTTCCTCTCCTTTTATTCATTTAGCAATCTTTCCATACAATTGTGTTGTGGTTTGTCGTTGAAGGATGTTTAACTTCTTCGAACATCTTCTTGGTTTGAGGCTATTGCAAAAAGCCTCGATGTAAGTAGCCTCTGTACAGTTTTGTACTATCAATGTCTCTTCATTGAACCGCTTGAAGTAGGCCGAAAGCTGTTCATCATGCCTTTGTCGAACATTGTGCAAATGTATGTGAGGCCTCTTCTATAGTGAACATGTAGCAAAGTGCTGGATGAACATATTCCCAAAGTGATGGAACTCTCAATACTGTTAGGGGGAAGTGAGAGAAACCAATCTAAGGCCTGTCCTGAAAGAGTATTAGGAAAGCACTTACAAAGTAAAGCATCATCTGTGGCATATATGAACATAGCAGTAGTATAATACTTCAAATGAGTTTTCGGATCAGAGGAACCATTATATCTAGCTAATGAAGGCAGTTTAAGATTCAATAGAAATGTAAATGTTTGATACTCATACTTTAATGGATTAGAAGCAATAATATTCCAAGGTGTGGATGACGATTGAAAAGTAAGCAACAAATGCTTCAATTGATCATACATATCATGAACTTTGTTATCAGTAGCAGAAGAATGACCAAGATGAGAAATAGACTTAGCTTTATCTGTTAGATTGGAATGGTCATCCATGCTATGAAGACATGGTGGCGAAGAAACAGGGAGGTTGACCATCGGGATCTTGTTGAAAGGAGCATGTGGATCTAGATTTGAAGGTCCAGGTCTAGTGGCCTCGGTGGAAGGAGGATCATGTCGAGGCAAGGTTGTGCCATTAGAGGCTTCATGAATCTGAGTTTTTTGTTTTTCTTGGCATTCTTGAGCCTCCATGAATCAAAGATATTCTCCGAACTTCGTCTTGTGAGAAAGCATGAACTCAATGTCTTTACCTCTGTCAAGAGATCTTTGAAAATCCTCATCGATGTCTTCATCAAATGGATTATCTCCATGATCATCCGTAGTATTACCTTAGGATGGAGATGTGAGGTGGTGTTGTGAACTTCCTCTGGAATAGTGCCCATCGAAGAAGGTGGAATTGATGCTTGAATTGCCAGAGGATTGTTGTTAGGAGTTGCGCCAGCAATAGGTGTACAAGAACGAGGTGTCTTTATTGTTTTCATTCTGCTTATACAGTGGGCGCCAATCTGATGTGGGTGACAATCAGATGAAAACTATTCTCTGCTAAGAGAGAAGAGTTACGAAATATAAGAGAGAGTAAAAGAGGAAAATACGATAAACTTGGAAGCAAAAAGGGACCAAAAAGCAAAGGAAAAGTTCCTAAAGAGGAAATTAGGGTATCCCTTAAGGAAACCAAAAGACTTTCCCAAAAGGGAAAGAAAGGAGAATTGCCCGAAGGCAAGGGAAGGAAATGCCCGAAGGCAAGGGTGGAATGGCCGAAGGGAAGCCAAGCTTCCCGAAGGTAAATGGATGTCCGGAAGAGAAGATGGTCTTCCCAATGGGAAGGCCAAAAAATGCCCAAAAAGGTTATGAAATGGTCCCAAAAATGGTTTTTTTTTGATGAAATATAAACTCTCTTATGAAATTATAAAGTGAATAAGAGAATTAAAGGCTTAGTTCTCTTATTTAATCTCTCATAAAGTGTTCAAGTGAACAAAGAAAAGAGTTTCTTCCAGGAACAATCCTTGAGATGGATTGTTAAAGAACAAAGAAACACTAAGTAAAATAAGAGAGAGAAAGAGAGAGAGAGAGTAAATGAGGTATTAGAGTGAAGTTCATATATCTCCTTTTTGTTCATAAGTCTCCTATTTATAGGAGTTAATTGTCTTTACCGGGATATTTTTAGAGGGGTTAGGTGAGAGTCGGTGACGGTTATTAAGAGACGATTATTGAGTGTTCTCCAAATAATTTAGTCAGCTAATCATTAAATATCAAAATTTGTTGACTATTGAACGTGTTCTTTGAGAAGATATTAGAGTAAAAAGGCTTTTTTACCTTTTTAGCCTTGAGGAAAATAATATCTTTAATGAGAACACTTAGATTAATTAAAATATGGTGTTTAAGCACACCAGTTGCTTTCTTCCAAAGAGTGTTTGATAACATATAAATTTATATATTTTGGACCCTTACTACTTAGTATTTAATATGTCTCTCTACCATTCTTAGGACTTTTATTTGTTATTTGCATTATTATGCTTTAATAAGATTAATATTAAATTATTGGGTTTTAATTATATTTTTATTCTATTTCAGGCCCAAATCC
>JAXGGT010037085.1:0-12761 GCA_035583425.1 Marsdenia floribunda
AAAAAAAATTAAAAAAAAATATATATATATATATATATATATATATATATATATATATATTAAATGTGAATATATTTAAATTATAAAATTAATGTATATTTATTAATAATTTTCTTTTAATATTTTTATAATTCATATTTTAAAATTTATATTTATTAATTATTACAGATAAAAAATATAGATTAAAGTCATCTCTAATATAAGTTAAATTGACGATTTTTTAGTTGACAAGTCATATAAAGATAAAAAATCATATCATTGGACTATCACATTTTTCTTTTTTGATATTCTAGTATTATTATCAATTAATTTAAGAGAAATTTTGGGTAAAAGACCCCAAAATTAAAATACCTAATGAAAATTCAGCATAAAACTTCTTCAAATAATAAATAAATAGAGACATCTAAATAAGAAGAAGAGATATACTTTTGCCCCTTATTATTTCAATACAAATCTGAAATTACAGGCAATCCGACATGATCCAAATACATCCTTAGATACCCATTTTGGATTTGGATGTGAAAGAAAGTATTAAAGTGAGCCCAAATCCAATGAGTCTCCGCTTCAGCTAAAAAGTTAGATCAGAATTTGGGCTGGCCACGAAATAACCTTCGATTACTCTGAAAACTCTCACAGAATTCCAAATTCAAGAACCCCCCAATCGGAGAAGCTAGGAGAATTCTCTGGTATTTGAAAGAGATCCCATGAAAGTAGTAGAAATCCCTAGAGCAGCAGCATATCCCTATCCCCAACTCATATGGGAGATCTATATATATATGTATGGACATTATGTACCATCCTGTTTATCCATAGAAAAATCTTCAATAGATTTGATTAAATTTTTTGTGTTCTTTGCAGTTTCGAACCATTTCTTGCATTGAGAAACTCGGAATCCTTGACCTGTTCAACTATCATCTTCAAAGCCTCCAGCTGATTAATAACAAGCATATAATGAGTTGATTAGTGAAATAGGGATGATGATTGAAAATATTTAATGAACACTTTAATCTTTTCATAATATTTTGACTTAAATTTCAATCAGACTTTATAATTATTAATAGCATTGATTGCAAGATACTTCTAGTCGAATAGGGTGCAAATGGTATAAGACCTACGGGGTTGATAATATATATATATATTTTTTAAATTATATATTTTAATTTATAAATAAATAACTTATTATTTTTTTAGGAAAATTGGCCATTTTAGTCTCTAAATTAATTTCGTTTGGACAAAGGGTCTCTATTTTTTATTTTTTGATAAATAAATTCTCATTCTTTTTTTATTTGGACAAACGGCAGGTCCTTTTGATTAATTTTTATCCAAAAATACAACAAAAGAAAAGAAGAATTATGATAAATTTGAAAATAAAATGAAATAATTATCATCACAATATGTAGAATAATAATAAATCATATAAAAATTAATAATTTTTCCAAATAAAATTGATAAAAAGGATTCGTTTGTCCAAAACAAAAAATTAATGGGGATTCGTTTATCCAAAAATGAAAAAACATGGATTCTTTTGTCCAAACGAAAAAAGAATGGGATCCGTTTATCCAAAAATAAAAAGCAAGTACTTCTTTGTCCAAACGAAATTAGTATAAGGACTAAAATGACCAATTTTTCAATTTTTTATTAAATATAAAAATTTTATATATAATTAAATTAAATAATATTAATAATTTTATAAGCTAAATCGATAAATAATTAAGTTAATTATGTTTTTTAAATCATATACATGTCATATTTGAAATTGTCAGGTTGACAGATTAATTTTTTGTGTCAAATTTTTCTTTTTGAAGAATTTTCACTTTTTACGTGTTTTGAACTCATGACTTCTCGAATCATAAGTAAGGCTGTTACTTACTGAGGTAAGCCTTCTTGATATTTTTGTGTTGAATTTGAGTTCAACATTTTTGTATCATTTCGGTATGAGTATAATTATTTTAATTTAACCCGACTAATATAATTGTCGCCCTTAAATTAAGACTTAGAAAAATCAAAATCATTCTTGGGGTATGTATTTCTATTGTTAAATAGTTAAATTTAACCCTATTATTATCAGTTTATAATCTTTTATTAGAGCTAATCACAATTTAAGATATTTTTATAGATAGTAAATTTTTGTCGCTAGCCCACATTCTTAAGTGGGGAGTTAAATAAACATCTATTTTGAATTCTAATAAAGCTGAAAACAAAATATTGCAGACAATCAGATGCTTGGCGGAAGCTGATATAGACGTGAACACACAGAATGCAAATGGCAAAACAGCACTGGACATTGCCAGAAACTTGAACTTAGAGATGGCCATCATTCTTGAACAGTTCGGAACCTTAGCAGGCAGTGAAATTACTGCCAAGGGCAGAGAATGGATAGACAAGAAAAGGGATACGATCATGATTGTTGTCACACTAATCGCAACACTTGCATTTCAAGCTGGGCTAAATCCTCCAGTTGGTGTTTGGCAAGAAGATTCAGACCCACCAGGGAGTACTAACAATAATAATAATAATGCAACCATGGCCAAAAGACTACACAAAGCTGGAGAAGCAGTAATGGCTTACAATCATCCAAAATATTACAAGAATTTCGGTAGGGTTAACACGGTGGCATTTGTTTCTTCACTCATCACAATCATGTTGAAAAGAAATTCTCCTCAATGTTCTCCCTTTCCCATTTTTTCATAATAACATATATATATAGAAGGATATACTGTGTTCTTGCGTATTATAGACAAGAATCACGTTCCACAATCTTCTCCTAAATTTACATAAACTCTCCTTAATTATATCCTATAATAATGCACATAATATATCACAATATCTCCTTAAACTTATAAGATATTGTGATATATTATTTTGCCTTATCCTTATCATCAGAAACCTCCACAAACTGAACCCCCTTAAGAATGTCCATAGCTTACTTTTGCGACGCTGCCTTTTTCTCCTCTTTCTCCCACCAGCTCCTTAACCTCCTCATACTCTTGCCAATGCCATGCAGCTTTGCAGGTGTCTTCTTAACAACAGGTCCTGAACCACTCGATGATACACTCTTTACCATCGTCCCATCAGAACCTGCAGCCACAACATCTGCTGCCAACTGCTTCTTAGCAATTATCTCAACACCCCTTTTCTCATAAGCTTTCACTTTCTTCGCGTTGGGTTCCTTGAACTAACCTGGTATATAGTAAAAGAACCCGTGAAAAGAATAACTCCTTCCTATAGGAGGTTGCGAAGTTAGTATTTTGAATTCATACTCGGGCGACTCGACATAATTCTTTCTCTTTGGAGCTCTTTGAAGAGCACTAGTAATCATGTCCATACCAGCCACTCCTGCAATTACAAAAGAAATATATGAGTTCCTATTCGCAAACCACTGACAAACTAAAACGTCACTAATATACAACTTTCTCGTAAGTACACTCCACGCCTCACGCTCCTTACATAAGAGCTTAAATTCAATCTTTCTTTCCCCTGCTAGACCAGCAACTTCTAATAAACCAGGTGGCCAGTTCAAGAAAACATCTAAAAAGCCATGAAGCTTGTTTAAGACAGCCACCCTGTTTGATATTATGGTTGACCCTCCATACATTTTACAAGAATTATTCAATTTGTTTCTATAATTCCATTTGAACACCACACCATCTTCTTGGAAGCTGCTATGTTTTATAAATAGAAAGTGTTGTTTCCATTCATGTACGGTAGTAGGTTGGTCTATGAGCTGAACAGATAGTGACCTTCTGGTAAAATAGTAAAAGAAGTGCCTATCCTTGCTGGCATACTTTTGCGAGATGTAGAAAAACTGCCTAAACACATCCAAACTTACAATAACCCCATACATTTTGCACAAAATTATGAAACTTAATATCACCCTCACACCATTGGGAGTAAGCTGCCCCAATTGCAAGTTCCAATACTTCAACACATCCTCAAACAGAGGGTGTAGAGGAAACCTTAAGCCAGCCTTAAGCTGGCCAGATACATTGTCAGACACCCTGACGGTACCTGATGCACCAACGTCTTCTTACTTGGAAACATTATTTCATATTCTTCACCTATCTCAAATTCCTCCCTTAATCTACCTTCTTGACTCTTAATTTTGAATACGAATGCAGATAATTGGGTGTACTTATCGCTTTCTCCTTTTCTTTAGACAGCTTTGTATCAGGCATAGGAACCGCTTTCGTCTAAATAGGTTCTTCATATAAATCCTCTCCCTTCATATCCTCTAATACATGAGGGAGCTCCATCTCATATCCCCTACACCTATACACGCTTACATACACCTTACCTATAAACGCACAATACGCACATCTCTACTCTTGTATACCTCCTTCTCTGATTTGGGAAACCTAGTATCTTCTTTTGTTAGATGTCCCCTAACGTCAATAAAGGCTTCTGCCTCCTGTCTGGATGCTCCTTCAGTACCCATAGTCTCCCCCTCTGCCCTTGAACCTTCCATCCTCTCACTTCCTACCACCTCCATCTCCTCAATTTGGGTTCTCTCCTCATCTGAACCCCTGGTTATACTTTCCTTACTTTCCCTCATTTTACTTTCTCTTCTAAGTTGCACCATCCTATCCACTATGCTATCAAGCAGGTCTGCATCAGTCTTACTTGAAGAGCTACCACTATCTTCTATCTGCACAACTTCCCTCAATCTCCTAACATCTTCACTATCTGTGCTACTAAAACTCATGATGAAATAATACCGTAGCACAATAAAGTAGACAATAGAAGAGATAGACGATACCTGCAGGAATATGAGAAGCTAGTCAGATCCTGACCTATCTGGTTAGACAATTCTAAATGGAGACAAAAGTGAGGAGCGAAATTTACCACACTCTGCAAGAACAAGAACAAACGACTCTTCAATAATAATATTTAGCGTCACAATTATAAAATTACAAATCTAAACGACCAGAATACTACCGATGCTCTCCGCTGGTACTATTGGCACGCTTTTCAAGTCAGTGCAAAATATTTTACTACCCTTTGTTCGCCGCGAGTGAAAATGGAAAATGAGATTTCACACCCCCCCCCCCACTTTTTATATACCCGAGGTAACCCAACCGTCGTCAAATCTGGTTGCGACACTTATCGCTTTCCCCTTAGGTGTCGTTGTACCCATACACACAGTTGTCCCCAAGCAGCGTCTTGCCTCTTCACCTTCCCGCTGCTCACAGTAGCATCCCATCCACAAGCGCGTATGCACAACCCTAGGGTAGACACTACTACATACACTGACCTTCATCTTACTTTCGTCCTATTCCTTCTTTCGTTTTTTCTTTTATTTTTAAAATGGGCATTTATGGTAGTGAAAGAGTCCAAGTGTTGACCAGGCCCACGAATTTGGACAGAGGCCCAAACCAATTGTGATTTTTTCCACTAGGCATTTATGGTGATAGAAGCCCAAAGAGTAAGATGAAACCCAATCAGATAGGAGCCCATGTATCCCTAAGGGTATTTTTGTAGTTATACACAAGGGATATACTTATCCCACATCGTATTCCTAACTTTTCCTTTGTTTATTTTCTTTGTATTTATACTTGTACATGTATCTAAATAAGGTATGTTGATTTGGACTCTTGGACTTTGACTATTTTTGTTTTGACTTTTTTATCTTTTGCTAACTTAAGTTTGTAATTGTGTAGGGATAAGATATGTTGACTTCGACTCTTGGACTTTGACTATTTTTGTTTTGATTTCTTTATCTTTTACTAACTTAAGCATCGGAGGGGCCTTACGAATCTTCCCCCCCACCTTTGGCTTTTGTTTTGCAGGAAGGGAAACCGATACTCAGTTCAATCTTTCTGGAAGGAACCTCTGAGTTTCACGGAAAAACCTTCCATCCGAGGTCCATTTATCTGCATCAGGGATCACTCCATGATTCATTGCTTAGACAATAAGAAATATAACAATTTTAGAATAACTTTCGTACCAAGAAAGGCATGAAGGAAAAGCTTCACAGGATATAAATAATGAGAGAAAACATAATACAAGGTTGGAGATGATTCATTGCTTAGATAATAATAAATATAACAATTTTAGAATAACTTTCGTATCAAGAAAGTTATGAAGGAATAGGTTCACAGGCTATAAATAATGGGAGAAAACATAATACAAGGTTGGAGATGATTCATTGCTTAGACAATAAGAAATATAACAATTTTAGAATAACTTTCGTACGAAGAAAGGTATGAAGGAAAAGTTTCACAGGCTATAAATAGTGGGAGAAAACATAATACAAGGTAAGCTTTCCAACCCCTCAAAAAATGTATATATTATACATATACTAATTGATCTCTTCGGAGGGGCAAAATGGAGGAAACACCTCCAAGTTGCCTTTCTTGTGCAGGATTCCAGGGATGAAAATTGAGCTGAAGGCGTTTTTGGAGCTGTTATTCTGCCCTTCTCTTCAAGTGATATCAAACTTCCTTGTGCGAATTCATCTCTGTAAAAATCCTACCGATTATATATCATCGGAATCTTCACTTCTCCCTTTGACTGTACGATCTAACAGATATGGAAGAAAGGCTTTATGAAGCTGCATTTGCAGGTGACATCAAAATTCTCGATAAGTTACTTCAAGAAGATTCTCGTATTCTTGACAAAGCTGTCCTGAAATATTCGGACAATAATAGGACACCTCTTCACATAGCAGCAATGCTTGGGCATACGAATTTCGTGAAGGCAATTTCGAAAGTTTGTTCCGATATGTGTCTTGCCCGTGACAAAGATGGAAGAAACCCTTTACACCTTGCTGCCATTAAAGGCAAAGGTGAAGTCTTGCAGGTGCTACTTCAAGCCGGACTTTCCTTAGCAGCTCGCGAGAGAACCGATGGCTGGGGAACCATTCTCCATTTGTGTGTGAAGTACAATCAGTTGGAGATGTTGAAGATTCTTCTTCTATTTATTCAAGATTCAGAATTCCTTAATGCTATGAATGATGAAGGCATGACAGTATTACATCTTGCCGTCCTTGATCAGCAGATTGAGGTAAAAATATATCAATCTATCCATCTATATATATACAATTATAAAATTTGTCAATTAAATCTATATTTCATTATTTTTTCACAGTTTTTTTTTTCTTTTGTCTCATATTATTTTCTAATGAACACTTTAATCTTTTTATAATATTTTGACTTAAATTTCAATCAGACTTTGTAACTATTAATAGTGTTGATTGCAAGATATTTCTAGTCAGAATAGGGTGCAAATAGTATAAGACTTAGGGGGTGATAATATATATTTTTTTAATTATATATTTTAATTTATGATTAAATAATTTATTAATATTTTTATAAGTTAAATGGGTAAATAAACAAGTTAATTGTGTTGATGGATTTAATTTGTTTTAAATTATATACATGCTATGTTTGGGTTGGTCAGGTTGATGGATTAATTTTTGTGTCAGATTTTTTTTTTTTTTTTTTGAATTATTTTCAGTTTTGACATATTTCAAACTCATGATCTCTCGAATTATAATCATAATTGAGATTGCTACGCACTGAGTTAAGCCTTCTTGATATTTTTGTGTTGGATTTGGGCTCAACTTTTTTTGTATCATTTTGATGTAAGTATAATTATTTTAATTTAACACTATATAATTGTTGCCCTTAAATAAGACTTACAAAAATCAAAATCATTCTTGGATGTGTATTTCTACTATGAAGTAGTTAAATTTAATCTTATTTTTATCAGCTTTTAATCTTTTATTAGAGCTAATGACAATTTAAGATACTTTTATAGTTAACTACTTTTATTAGAGCTTATGATATTTTTAACTATTTAAATCCCCCAACCCCACCCCATGGGATTGGGGGGTTTAAATAGTTAAATTCTATTTAAGGCACTACTTTAACATCTATTTTGAATTCTAATAAAGCCTGAAAACAAAATATTGCAGACAATCAGATGCTTGGCAGAAACCAATATAGACGTGAACACAAAGAATGCAAATGGCAAAACAGCACTGGACATTGCCAGAAAATTGAACTCGGAGATGGCCAACATGCTTGAACAGTTCGGAGCCTTAGCAGGCAGTGAAATTACTGCCAAGGGCGGGGAATGGTTAGACAAGAAGAGGGATACGATCATGATTGTTGCCACACTAATCGCAACATTTACATTTCAAGCTGGGCTAAATCCTCCAGGTGGTGTTTGGCAAGAAGATTCAGACCCACTGGGGAGTACTACTACTAATAATAATAATAATGCAACCATGGGCAAAAGACTACACAAAGCTGGAGAAGCAGTCATAGCTTACAATTATCCAAATTTTTACGAGGGGTTCGTTAGGATTAACACGGTGGCATTTGTTTCTTCACTCAGCACAATCTTGTTCTTGATCAGTGGGTTCCCGTTCAAGCACAAATTCTTCATGTGGTGTTTGGTGGTCATAATGTGGCTTACCGTTGCTTCCGTGGCTGTGAATTACGGGAATTCGATTACGGGCATCACCCCGGAAACTTATCAGAACACGCCGGGCCAAGTGATCGAGCATGCGGTCGAGGTTTGGTTGGGCGTTATGTCTCTGCTGCTGGTCGGAAACACGATTCGGCTGATCAGGAAATGGATGAAGGGACGAGAAATGAAGAAACTGAGGTCAAGAATTAGGAAGCGGTGGGCTGCCAAAGGACCCAGCCCCGTGTCCGTTCGTATTCGTCCTTGACTGTTCTCTCTTTTTTTTTTTTTTTTTTGGTCCTTTTTCTTGTAAATTAAATATTGGTCAAATACGGAGGCTGCCGATGAAAAGTCATTTAAATAGCTACCATTCTTAGGACAATAAAGGGTCTGCTCTTTAGCTCCGGCAAAATAGGCAAATGCTCCCTTCTCTGTTTTTTTTTTTTTTTTTTTTTTTTTTAATTTTATTTTATTATTATAATGTTAAATGGTTGACAAGCCGATATAAGCTCCGTTTATTTAAATAATAACTTAACAGAAAAATTTAACCAAAATGAATAATGTCATACGATTCAATATGATACGGGAACAAATGTTACAAAAAAATTAATTCAGGGACTAATGTCCCCATAATTTGGGGACTATTTATGCCAATTTGCCAAAGAATTAAATTAAATTATATCTGTATTTACAAACCTGATTTTGATATTTGCCAATTTGATATTTCTGCATCAGTTCAATCAATCAAAAATAGGGTGAAGTAAACCTGGAAATATCCAGCCATGACTTGTCAAACTCAAATTTTTATCTTCTTCCCCCGAATACCCAGAACCACAAACAGGTAAATCCAACATCTTTCTGAATTCTTGGTGTATATAATCAGGCATTTTTGCCTTAAATTTACTGCTCCACTCCACAGATACATATATATATATATAAACAACGGATATGGAGGAAAGGCTTTATGAAGCTGCAGTTGAAGGTGACGTCAAAATTCTTGATAAGTTACTTCAAGAAGATCCTCTTATGCTTGACAAAGCTGTCCTGAAATGTTCAGACAATAATAGGACACCTCTTCACATAGCAGCAATGCTTGGGCATGCGAATTTCGCGAAGGCAATTTCAGAAGTCCGTTCCGATATGTGTCTTGCCCGTGACAGAGATGGAAGAAACCCTTTACATCTTGCTTCCATTAGAGGCCAAGGTGAAGTCTTGCAAGTGTTGATTCAAACCGGACTTTCCTTAGCAGCTCGGGAGAGAACCGACGACGGGGGAACCATTCTCCATTTGTGTGTGAAGTACAATCAGCTGGAGATGTTGAAGATTCTTCTTCTGTTTATCCAAGATTCATAATTCCTTAATGCTATGAATGATGAAGGCATGACTGTGCTACATCTTGCTGTTCTTAATCAGCAGATTGAGGTAAATCTATCTATCTATCTATCTATATAAATATATATGCACACACAGTTGTAAAATTGGTCAAGTTTAATCTATGTTTCATTATTTTTTTACAATTTTTTTTTTATCTCATATTGTTTTAATCTTTTTTTTAATATTTTGGCTATATTTCAATCAGACTTTGTAACTATTAATAGGATTCATTGCAAGATATTTCTAGTTAGAATAGGATGCAAATGGTATAAGACTTACGGGTGATAATATATATATATATATTTCAAATTATATATTTTAATTTATTATTAAATAAGTTTTTAATTTTTTATTATTTTTATATTTTATATGTAAGTTAATTAAATAATATTAATATTTTTATAATTTAAATGAGTAAATAATCATATTAAAGTATTAAGTAATAGTATTGGCGATTATCAAAAAAAAATAATAATAATAATCGTATTGGCATATTAATTTGTTTTAAATCATATTATATAAATAAATAAATTGGTACTTGATAGATTTTTTTTTTTTTGGGTCAATTTTTATATTGTTTTGAGTTAAATATAATTATTTTCATTCAACGTACGACATGAATTCGATATTATTGTCGCTCTTAAATTAAGACTTATAAATCAAAATTGTTCTTGGATGTGTATTTCTATTGTTAAATAGCTAAATTTAATATTATTTTTATCAGCTTATATAAGCTTTTAACGCTAATAACAATTTAAGATATTTTTATGGGATAGTAAATTTTTGTCGCTAGTCCCCAATGAAGGTGGTGTTAAATTCAATTTAAGAGCACCACTTTAACCATCTATTTTGAATTCTAATAAAGCTGAAAACAAAAATATTGCAGACAATCAGATGCTTGGCAGAAACCAATATAGACATGAACATAAAGACCGCAAATGGCAAAACAGCACTGGACATTGCCAGAAACCTGAACTCGGAGATGGCCATCATTCTTGAACAGTGTGGAGCCGTAGCAGGCAGTGAAATTACTGCCAGGGGCGAGGAATGGTTAGAAAAGAAGAGGGATACGATCATGATTGTTGCCACACTAATCGCAACATTTGCATTTCAAGCTGGGCTAAATCCTCCAGGTGGTGTTTGGCAAGAAGATTCAGACCCACGGGGGAGTAATAATAATAATAGTGCAACCATGGCCAAAAGACTACACACAGCTGGAGAAGCAATAATGGCTTACAATTATCCAAGATCTTACAAGTATTTCGTTAGGGTTAACACGGTGGCATTTGTTTCTTCACTCAGCACAATCTTGTTCTTGATCAGTGGGTTGCCATTCAAGCACAAGTTCTTCACGTGGTGTTTACTGGTCATAATGTGGCTTACCGTTACTTCCGTGGCTCTGACTTACGAGGTTTCGATTCTGAGCATCACCCCGAAAAGTTATCGGCGCACGCTGAGACACGTGATCGTGATTGGGGGCCTGGTTTGGTTGGGCGTTATGTCTCTGCTGCTGATCGGAAACACCTATCGACTGATCAGGAAATGGATGAAGGGACGTGAAATCAAGAAACTGAGGTCAAGAATTCGGAAGCCGTCGGCTGCCAAAGGAACCAACCCTGTGTCTGTTCGTATTCGTCGTTGACTCTCTTCTTCTTTTGTTTTTTGGTCCTTTTGCTTGTAAATTAAAGATCGAGGCTGCCGGTGAAAACTCATTGCTCTTTAGCTCGGGCCAAATAGCCAAATACTCCCTCCTATGTTTTTTTTTTTTTTTTTTTTAATTATAATTTTAAATGATTTTTCTTTTTACTTGTTAAATTAAAAATTTAATATATATTTATTAATATTTTATATTTTATATTTATTAATTATTAATTATTTTTATTAAAAAAGAAATAAAGTTAAAATATATAAGAAGAAATCTATAAAGGAATGTCTCTAACACTACACCAATGGAAAAATATAGGATAAGGTTATTTCCCATATGAATTAAACTTATGACTTTTCACTTAACAAGTTATATAAATTATATTATTGAACTATTACTTTATTATTATTATTATTATTTGGTAATTTAGTATTTTTATCGATTAATTCAAAAAAAAAAAATTATGATGTGAAATGTTCAAAATTGAAGCTTATAACTACAATTCGACATAAAATTCCTCTACTTGAGATGAACTTGGTTTTGTCCCTTAGATGCCCATTTTGGATTTGGATGTGAAAGAAGCATTAAAGTGAACCCAAATCCAATGAGTCTCCACTTCAGCTAAAATATTAGAGGGGTTCCTCCCGAATTAAGCTCAAATTTTGGGCCGGCCAGGAAATAACCTTCGATTATTCTGGAAGATGTCAGAAAATTCTCATAGAAATCCATATTCAAGAACACAACCCCCCCAACCCATATGGGAGGTTGAACAAGAAGAGTAAAAAGGATATGAAATGAAACAAAATTCTAATGATCAGAAAAACTACCCATTATAGGTGGGATAAGAGTACTTATAGTAATGTTATAACATATACTGTAATGCTGTAGGAAAAATCTGAAAAGAAGAAAAAATCTATAGCTAGCAGACTAAATAATAGCCATGAGTTTTCAACTAACTAACCAACTAAAACCAGCAAAGTAACAATAATCTTAACATCCCCCCCTCAAGCTTGGACGTGATACAAATCAACTAATCCAAGCTTGGAAGATAAAGAAGTAAATGAGTCTGCTGAAAGAGGTTTAGTGAACAAGTCTGCAAGTTGGTCTTTGCTAGGAACATACTTAGGAAGTATGAAACCTTTCTTGTATTGTTCCCTCACAATATGACAGTCGATTTCAAGATGCTTCGTCCTTTCGTGGAAAACTGGATTAGCTGTAATATGTAATGCAGCCTTGTTGTCACACCAGAAGGGCACAGGAAGAGAGTAAGGAATGTGAAATTCCTTAAGTATATATGAAATCCAAAGTAGTTCACAAACTGTGGAACCCA
>JAXGGT010037138.1:0-12749 GCA_035583425.1 Marsdenia floribunda
ACTATAATACTACAAAAATTAACTAATAAAAGGCACAAAATAGTACTAAAAACATGATATGTTTTTGCGTTATCAAGTGGAAAGAAAAATTTGAGGCTAAGGAGAGGAAGGCCAATTTGTTGCAAAGTGAGAAGAATAAGGCCCAAGCTGAATTGACTCCTCTCCAAGCTGAGGTGAAGGAGTTCAAGGCTAAGTTAGCAGCAAGTGAGGCTTCCAGTAAAGAATTGGAGGCTAAAAACATCAAGTTGATAGACTCCGAGAATGAAGCGAAAATTGCTGCTGATCTATTCAAAAAAAAAGTGTGGAATACTATCAGTCCAGAGCGTACACAAACTTTCTTATTACCGAGATCTAGAATTCGAAAGACTATAGGAAGGCTGTCAACAAGTAGTCCTTATCTTATTTAAATCGTAGCTCTGCACACATGGCGAGGTAGATTCATCACTTCTTTAAGGACAAGACTTCGCTGGTTCAGGCCTATGAACTATTTTTTGCCAAACCCAAGGCCTGAGGTGGACCTAACTTTGTTCCTTTAACTAATGAAGAACTGGATGCCATCAGAGAATATGACGAGAAGAACAACCTGCCATTGTGGACTCCTCCAGCCAAATCCTCACCGACTCTCTTCAAGCTTGCCGGTGAGGATAAAATTCGTGGCTATCGTCAAGCTGGCCAAGATTAATTTAAACTGGAGACAGTACAGTGCTCACCAAATCGTCTCCCAAGAAAGCCCTAATCGTTAAATTAGAATTGAAGAAATCGTCTAATCTCAATTTAAGTTGAAGGGGGGAAAGTCATATGTTTAAGAAGATATTTAAAAACAAACAAACTAGACGAGAGACGAAATTGAGTGCAAACAGTAATGAGAATCTATATTCAGCCTAGGCTTGAGTTCCAGTTTAATTCTTCCTAATTCTTCCAAATATTTGCAAATTGCTAATCTGATTCCTTGATTGAATACAAAGTGGAATCCCTAGTTAGTATTCCAATCACATACTAACAACCTGTTAGAATTCGACTAAGCAATAGTTTGACTTCCTAGACAATCGTCTAATCCATCAACTCGTGTTTAACCTTTGATCTGTGAAAATCAAGGTAGTCCATGAATCCATGATACAAATCCAGATTTGAAAACAATTAAATAGATGATCGCACAAAACCAAGTTCAATTAAAAATCGTCAACAAAACTAAGCTCAATCTCAAAAATAATCCAGCTAATCGACATTCAATTCATAAACTAAGGAAAACAAATCTGAAAATCAGAATATAACTGAGATCAATGACGTTTTGAAAATCTGAATTATCTTGGAGGCCTATTCCCGGGGATTGATTACAAGGATGTTTACGCTGCCATCGCGCTAGGTCTTCTCCTCCATGATTTTTTTTTTTTTTTTTTTTTAAGTTTTTGCTCTCCCAGCTCCGCCTCAATTCATCTGCCTTTTTCTCATGATTTTTCTTACTGCTCTTGGGCCGGGTTCCTCCTTCTTGGGCTTCACGGATCTTGGGCTTCTAGCCCAAATCTACTTGCATATTGGGCATTCACAAAGTTGTATCATGAGGTCCATTCCTGAAATAGAATAAAAGCACAATTAAAAGCCTAACAATTTAATATCAACACCATTAAAGTATAGTAATCCAAATCACCCTGATAAACTAAAATAACACATAAAAATCTTACGAATGGCAGAGCGAATGTATTAAATACTAAGCATAGATGGTCAAAATATATAAATCCATATGTTATCACTCGCCGATATGCTTTTGGATGATTCTGATAAGGAACTTGAGGGTGCTGGTCTTACCGGAGTAGAGGAAGTGTTTATTCATGATCACACTTCGACTTCTCAGCTTCCATCCCCCACACATGAGACTTCAACTATAGTTGGAAATGCCTCTACTTCGCAGCTTCCTCCTTCTGGTTCCTCTAGTCTTCCCCCTAGTTCTTAGGCCTTTCTTCACATTGTAATAGAATAGGACTTTTGTAATCCTTTCTTTAATTAATGAAAAATAGCTTTCTCATTTTTTTTTGTTGGAGTATTTGAACTTCGTTTGTGTTATTCGTTTGTTTTATTTTTGTTTTATTTTTGAACAAGTAATAAATAAATAATGCTCATTAATAAAAACAAAAGATTCGACTATCAATAACCAAATGCTAATCACCAAATGAACATAGTAATTATACTTCGACTAAGCAATAAGCATCCAAAAATGAGTCAATAAGAGTTATCTTACTCGCTCTCATTGGACCAAGTAATTGTACTTCGGACTCTGTACCTTTTGTAAACAATTATTTACATGTACTTTTTCAGATGGTCTGTATGTTATGGATTAGACAACATTGTTCCATCCTCTTTTGCTAATCTAAATGTACCAGGTGGCACTTAGCTTTTGATCAGGTATGGACCATCCCCATTGTGAGTTTCGTGGCTTGCATTTGCTGACCAGTCACTTCAATTTTTCATAGGACCCAATCCTCGATCTACAAAGGTCTTTCCTTACATTCTTGTCGTGATTTAACTTCGTTTACTGTTTATAAGCTTGCATTTGAAGTCTGACCAGTTTTCTTTTTTCGTCCAATAGGTTTAGGTCGATAGCTCTTGAACTTTGATTTCTTTCTTCTTCGTAATTCGCCACCTTGTATGTGGGCAATGAGAGCTTGGCTGGTGCGACTGCTTCCAAGCCGTAGACTAATGAATATGATGTTTCACCGGGGCCCCTAGTTGAGGTCTATACTGCCCACAAGACCAGATTTAACTCATCGACCCATTATTGGACTTGCCTTCTAAGTTCTTCTTTAAAGCTTTCAAAATGAGCTTATTTGTAGCTGAAGCTTCCAGTATCTAATGCTCATGCGATTACACTCCTCTGTGAACTTCCTGGAGAATTGAGTGCCATGATTTGTGACAACTGCGTGAGGAACTTCGAAACGATAGAGCACGAAGTCATGAAAGAAATTTAAAGTATTCTCCTCTGTTGGATGCACCAATGGTTTGGCTTCGATCCACTAGGAAAAGTAATCGACTGGCACAATAAGATACTCGAAGCCATGTCTAGTCTTGGGAAATTTGCCCATTAAGTCCATCCCTCACATATCAAAAGGCCATGTGGGCACCACCAGAGTCTGTTCTACAGAAGGGAGGCGAGGAATATCTCCAAACTTTTGGCATCTTTTACATCGCTTGACGAAGTAATTTGCATCTTGCCGAATTGTAGGCCAGTAATATCCTCGATGTATCACTCTCTTAGCTAAAGCCCAGGCCCTTGAATGACCAACACACACGCCTTCATGCAATTCTTTGCGTACCGCTTTGGTATTAGAAGGTGGAATACAACGTAGTAAGGGTTTAGAAAATGATCTACGATACAATATGCCGTCATGTATGAGATATCTGGCGGCCATCTTTCGAAGCTTTTTTACCTCTTTGGGTTGATCAGGGAGAAGGCCATGTTCAATGAAATCTCTGATTTGATCTATCCAGGACTTTGGTTCCTCATTGATTACAAGAATAATGTCAAAATGAGGGAGTGTGACTTATTTCGACCTTAACTGCCATGCTGTTTGGTTCCTCGCCTGAGGCTATTTTAGATAAAAGATCAGCTCTTTGATCTTGACTGCGATCTATTTTGCGAATATCAAAGTTGTGGAATTTGGTTTTTCGATCTTGAGCCAAGAGGGTATATTGCTTCAAATTATCGGAGTTCACTGCATAATCTCCATTGACTTGATGTATCATGATTTGTGAATCGTTGAACACTCTTAGAACTGAAATGCCAACTTCTTCTGCCCATTTCATCCCTATCAATAGAGCCTCATACTCCGCTTGGTTATTGGATACTTTATACTCCGTTCTTCACTCATATTAGTAATTGGTGAAGTAAGGACAAGACCCACTCCGGTTCCTTTATTATTTACAGCTCCATCAACCATCAGAATCCAATAAGGAATGTCTGGTTCGGAGAGTGGGACATACGAAACGAGTGTTTGAGTTGCTTGCTCATCATTGAACGAAGTTTCAGCAAGAAAATTGGTGAGGGCTTGTGCTTTAATGGCCGTGCGAGATGTGAATGTTATGTCATAGTCACCCAATTCGATAGACCATATTAGCATTCTTCCGGATTGATCGAGCTTGTGGTATATTTGCCTAAGTGGTGTATTAGTGTATACTGTGATTAGATGTGACTCAAAGTAAGCTCGCAATTTACGAGCAATAACAATCAAAGCATAAGCTAACTTCTCTATATTCAGGTACCAGGATTCTGGTCCATTTAAGATTTTGCTTACATATAGGAAGTTGTTTTTTGTCAACTTCCCTAATTGATACAGATGCAACAACAAAATCAGAAGCGACTAAGTATACAAAGAGCATTTCCCCTAATTCTTGTGAACTAGGTAGAGGAGGGTTCATGAGATATTCTCTCAATTTTTCCCAAGCCTCTTTACATTTATTAGTCCATACAAAATTTTAGGTTGCCGTTTTCAAAACTTTAAAAAACAGCAAACATCTCTCTACAGACTTGGAAATGAACCTGCCCAAAGCAGCTATGCAACTATTCAATCTTTGAACTTCCTTAACACACTTTGGCTCTTGAAGATTCAGCAAAGCAGAAAGCTTTTTCGAGTTGGTTTCAATTTCCCTTTCTGTCATCATGAAGCCTAAGAATTTGCCTGAACGGACACCAAATGTGCACTTCGTAGGATTGAGCTTCAAATTATAGGCAGAAAGAGTGGCAAAAGTCTTTTTCAAAACGTCTAAGTGTGAAGCTCCTCTCTTTGTTTTTACTTCCATATCATACACATAAGCCTCCACGTTCCTTTTGATTTGAGCTTTTAGTACATGATTGATCATCCTTTGATATGTTGCCCCATCATTTTTCAGTCCGAAAGGCATGATATTGTAGCAGAAGACTCCTCCAATAGCTCAGAACAAAGTATGAATTTGATACTCTATATGTAACTTAATCTGGTGATAACCAGAAAATGCATCGAGGAAACTCAAGGTTCTGTATCTCGAAGTAGCATCCACAAGATGATCAATCTTTGGAAGAGGATAGCAATCCCTGGGGCATGTTTTGTTTAGATAAGTAAAATCTACATACATAAGCCACTTTCTAAACGACTTCTTGACCATGACAACATTAGCTAGCCATGTGGGCTACTGCACTTCTCTAATGAACTTCACTTTCAACAGCTTTGCAACCTCTTCTTGCATCCCTTTCTCTTTTTCTTCACTGAAACTTCTCTGCTTCTGTTGTATTGGTTTAAGTTTGGAATCTATGTTCAATCGATGCGCATCAACTTCTTCATCGAATCCTATCATATACTCTATTGCCCATGCGAAGTTATCCCGATGTTCTCTAAGGAAGGCTTCCAACCCCACTGCCTCCTCCTCTGGGAGCTCTTTCCCAATTCGCACTACTTGGTTTAGGTATGAGGGGTTTATGATAACCTCTCTATACTTTGGCGAGTCGGCAACCATATTGACTAAGTCAATATCCATGGGTCGCACTTTGACAGACGCTTGTGTCTTTTTTATCTTGACTAAATAAGTGAGCACACTTCGGGGATTGTGTGATACCCACACACATGTTAGGGGCAATTAATTAAGGAATTTTAAATTATTAAAGGTTATGGATTACGTAATTATTGTTATTTATCTATAAGTTATTTGATTTAATAAGAAGTCCTACTAATATTGGGTCTTGAGATTTAATAAGTTATTTGATATGATAAGGAGTCCTACTCATATTAGGTTTTAATATTTTATAATTATCTTTTCTTTAAGATAAATCTTAAAGTTGTCTATTTAAGAGTCGAATTTGTGAGAAGAGAGTCATTAGAGAAAATTCAATTGAAGAGTATTAACGAGGTTGGAATTCAAAGATCGAATAATTTAGACATCAGATTTTGATTCAAGATTGTAGAGGTGAGTAAATAGATATTCGATTTCCTTCGATTTCTTGACAAATTTCCTGAATTCATTTTGTTTTAAAAACAAAAATTATTTTCTTGAATCTTTAAAAGAAAAAAGAATATTTTTTTAAAAAAGAAGGCTGCCGCCTTCTTCTTCTTCTCTTATTATTATTACGTAAATATATTTATTTATTTTTAATGATGATTACCTTATTTTTATTATTATTATTTTATTAAAGATTTTATTTTTCTTATTATTTCTTTCAAAAATTATTTTATTGAGAATCTTTGATTCTAATTTTTTTATTTTCTTTTAATTTCTTGAAAATTCTTGATTAAATTTATTTAAAGTCTTCCCTAAAGTAAAATAAGTTTTTTTGGCTCAAGTCTGTTTAGGAATTAGTTGGAGGAAATATGTTTCCAAATTATAAATTCTGAACCCATCGAGCATGGTGAAAAAGCTCACACTTTCATAAGTTCTGGCCATTCTGGCAGGAGTATAGCTAGGGTCGAATTCGGTAAACCAACGAGTGACTATACTTGCTTGAGCCTACTAAAATAAAAGGATTTGAATTTGTGATATTTCGTTTGTCTGTTTCGATTTGTTAAAGGGAAGCCTCTTTTGATTTATTAATTGATATTTTGAAAATTATTCCTTTTCAGTTACTGATTTTCTGTTATTTTGGAAAACAAGGAAATTGAATATTATGTTTATTCACTGGGCTTTCTAGCTCACCCCCTCTCCTTTATTTCTCCTTTTTGCAGATGCTAGTGATGATGAGTAAGAGAATAAGTGGAAACTTCAATTCTTGTAATTAGATTAGAATTTTATTTTGGGATTGTACCCCTAACTTTGTTATAGAATTTCTATGAAAGATTATAGTTCTGATATTGTCTTTGTATTTATTTTTGGGATTATCCCTTCTATTGAGGATTTAGATTTCTTTCGTTCCATATTTGGGGCTATATTTTTGGATAGTACGAAGAAAAAGACCTTGTACTCTTAAGGGAAACCTTGAGGCTACGGTCGTGCTGCGCCTTGGTTCCGGGGCGTGACATTTAATGGTATTAGAGCAAAAGGTTGCTAATCCTTAGAATACTTAAGTGTTGATTGTATATTTTAGTTTGGTGGTAGACTGTTGATAAGTATTAAAATTTATTTGACCTATAAATTAAGATATTATTTTTATAGAGTGCACAGTGAAAGTATGTTTATTTCTTAAGGAATGATAATGTTCTAAGTTTCGAGGACGAAACTTTTGTAAGGAGGTTAGTATGTGATACCCACACCCACATTAAGGGCAATTAAGAAATTTTAAATTATTAAAGGTTATGGATTACGTAATTATTGATATTTATCTATAAGTTATTTGATTTAATAAGAAGTCCTACTAATATTGGGTCTTGAGATTTAATAAGTTATTTGATCTGATAAGGAGTCCTACTCATATTAGATTTTAATATTTTATAATTATCTTTTCTTTAAGATAAATCTTATAATTGTCTATTTAAGAGTCGAATTTGTGAGAAGAGAGTCATTAGAGAAAATTCAATTGAAGAGTATTAACGAGGTTGGAATTCAAAGATCGAATAATTTAGACATCAGATTTTGATTCAAGATTGTAGAGGTGAGTAAATAGATATTCGATTTCCTTCGATTTCTTGACAAATTTCCTGAATTCGTTTTGTTTTAAAAAGAAAAATTATTTTCTTGAATATTAAAAAAAAGAATTATTTTTTTAAAAAAAAAAAAGAAAAAGAAGGTTGCCGCCTTCTTCTTCTTCTCTTATTATTATTATTATTTCTACATAAATTTATTTATTTATTTTTAATGATGATTACTTTATTTTTATTATTAATATTTTATTGAAGATTTTATTTTTCTTATTATTTCTTTCAAGAATTATTTTTTTGAGAATCATTGATTCTATTTTTTTTTTATTTTCTTTTAATTTCTTGAAAATTCATGATTAAATTTATTTAAAGTCTTCCCTAAAGTAAAATAAGTTTTTTTGGCTCAAGTCTGTTTAAGAATTAGTTGGAGGAAACATGTTTCCAAATTATAAGTTCTAAACCCATCGAGCATAGTGAAAAAGCTCACACCTTGATAAGTTCTGGCCGTTCTGGCGGGAGTACAGTTAGGGCCGAATTCGGTAAACCAACGAGTGACTATACTTGCTTGAGCCTACTAAAAGAAAAGGATTTGAATTTGTGATATTTCGTTTGTCTGTTTTGATTTGTTAAAGGGAAGCTTCTTTTGATTTATTAATTGATATTTTGAAAATTATTTCTTTTCAGTTACTGATTTTTTGTTATTTTGGAAAACAAGGAAATTGGATATTTTGTTTATTCACTGGGTTTTCTAGCTCAACCCCTCCCATTTATTTCTCTTTTTTGTAGATGCTAGTGATGATGAGTAAGAGAATAAGTGGAAACTTCGATTCTTGTAATTAGATTAGAATTTTATTTCGGGATTGTACCCCTAACTCTGTTATAGAATTTCTATGAAAGATTATAGTTATGATATTGTCTTTGTATTTATTTTTGGGATTATCACTTGTATTGAGGATTTAGATTTCTTTTGTTCCACATTTGGGGCTAAATTTTTCGATAGTACGAAGAAAAAGACCTTGTGCTCTTAAGGGAAACCTTGAGGGTACGGTCGTGTCGCGCCTAGGTTCCAGGGCCTGACAGATTGCTCTTTACTTCGCCAATCCCCTGCAAAGTTGGGAAATTCACTCTTTTGTGGGGTAAAGATACCACCATATCAAATTGTGCTTGAGATGGGGTTCCTATTATGCCATTGTATGCAGACTCTACATCGACAACATAGAATTTGACCTTTTCTGTACGCAACTGTGGCAATGATCCAATGGTCACTTGTATTTCCAGAGCTCCTTATACTTCGATTTTGTGCGAAGTAAAGCCCTTGAGTTGTGTTGCGCTTGGAGTCAACTGTGCATCCTTGAATCCCATCTCCTTAAAACACTTATAAAAAAGGACATTTTTTTATGCTCGACTATCGATCAACAGGATCTTTACTAGGCATCGATCTATTGCCGGATAGTTCATTGTAACATCGATAACAACTGGATTGATTCTCATATTCTGTGTTGGAGCAAGCTCTGACTTAGAAAAAGTCATAGTTTCCTTATCATCCATGTACTCCGGTACGAGAAAAGTAAACCTTAAGGCATGAATTTGTTTCTTTAACTGAGTGAGTGTGGGAACTTCGGTGTTGATTACATCAATCACTCGTTCTATTCCCTTCTTCGAAGTTCTTGCGGCCTTCTGTGCTTTCTACTCATTTAATCTGCCATCCTGTATCAATTTCTCGATTGCTCGCTTCAATTGTATACAGTTCTCGGTCAGATGTCCATGATCGTGGTGGAAGGTACAATATTTACTTTTATCTCGGAAGTGCTAGGGTCATGGATGCATAGGTTTTGGGTCCTGCACTCCAGATTTTTCCTTTAAAATTGAAATTAAATCCTCTTTAGGCATAGTAAGAGGAGTAAATGATTCTGTTTTCTGAGTTTGATTTTTTCCCTTTTTGTATTCTGAAGTAGCAGGTGTCTTCTCCTTATCCTGCGAAGTGTGACTTTGTTCTTGCTTTTGTTTCTTAGAACTTGCTCGTTCTTTCACTACGTTCCCTTCAGCTAGCACAACTTTGCGAGCTATATTGAACATTTCTCCCAATGTTTTGGGTTTTCTGAGTGGAAGCTCTGTGTACAATGCTATACTTCGGAATCCTCTTTCGAAGCAAGTTAATACTATATCTTCACTAAGGCCCTCTATTTCGTCATACACTTTCTTGAAGCATTCAAGTTATGACAACAGGCTTTCCCCTTCGCGCTGCTTTACATTAGCTAAGTCGCCTCTGGTCTTTGGGATTACTATGGTAGTGTTGAACTTGTCGAGAAAGGCTTTTTCTAGAGCATACTAGGAGTCAATAGAGTTGGACTTTAACGCCGAGAACCAAGTTAATGCCTTTTCAGACAGAGTACTTGGGAAAGCTTTGCACACCTCATCATTAGTTACCAACCCCATTGCCGACTTGAACCTGCAAATATGCTCTTGAGGTCAGCTTTTTCCATTATAAAGCACGAACTGAGGGAGCTTTAAGTTTGAATAAGGAGTGACATCTCTAATCCACCTCGTAAAGGGACCATTTCTATTGATCTCCTTTCTGTTGAAGTCTGAATCCTTGTTGTTGGCTCCGCTAGTCTCTAATCTCTTGTTTGCTTCGAACCTTGCGGGTCAGAGTGTCTGCTAGGAGCTCTAGGTGGGAGTCTAGAAGAATGGTTAGACTCTCCTACCTCGTTGGGAGCTCGTCGACTATGAGAAGGTTAGCCCCTAGACTGACCATGAATGGGGTTCATTCTAGGGGTTACGCTTACACCGAACCGCAAGTGTGGTGCGGCTCTACTTCGATGGGTGGAATGAAAGGTTTTTTCTCTACTGTGTGCTGGGGCGTGCTACTCGTTTTGAGAAACTTGAGATGGTTCAACTCATGAAGTACCTCCCATGTTCATAAAATCTTGCGGAGGCAGATTTTGACCCAATTCATCCATTTACTTCTTCAGCTTAAACCATTCTTCCATCACCTTTTGTTGTTTATGCAGTCTATCTAATTCTTCTCTCATTTTTTGCACCTCTTGCTCGTTATTTTGTGCAGGCGCATGGGACCTTCAGCTATTAAGCTGGTCCCTCAAATCCTGAGAGGGCGTCTGCTGACCAAGACACTTAGCTACCGGCCGTCTTGGAGCTGGGGTTGCCACTTGTGGTGACCTAGCTCTCGGCGCAAAGTGCTGGGTGTCAGTGGTATTGAAATGGGTTCTTCATGACGCTAATTGTTGTGACATTGTTGCAGAGTGTCTCTCTGTATAGGTGTAGAAATATGGAGGAAAAGAGCTTTGTTTTAAGAACTGGTAATGACCAGAGAAAGAAGAGGAAGAAGCAGAACTTTCAAACTTTCCCGGTAACGAAACCAAATTATTGAGAAATTTGTTGAGAGAATTGCAATTTGGAATTTATTGTTGATCACCAATGAATGAAACATGAGAGTTTTGAAGATGAAGAGAGGAATCACTCCATATTACTATGCAAACCTGCAAGACAAACTCAACAGAGGAGGTTTTCCTTCGATGATCCTCCGACAATCAAGTTAGAAAAGGATAAAATGGAGGAAGAAATGCTATACATCAGAGCACTGCAGATTTCTATGTACTTTTTATATATATAAACATACAATTTTCTGCGTGTATCTTAACCTTTTTATAAGCACAATATCAGATATAATGTTCGTTTAGATTCTTGTCAACTAGCAGACCTTAAGTCCATCTATTGGATGGATGTTCGCCAAGTGTCCTCCCTAGTGGACTTCAAAATAAGTTTAATGTGAATTAATGTAGCCCACTTGATAGCTTATCAACTTAGTCAACTCATCGTCAGAAATGTAATAATGAATTTATATTTTATTCATTGTTTTGTACGTTTGACTTGAGAGGAAGATTTGACCCCTGAAGTCCATGGGTATACACTTTGGACTTCAGGCATTTTATATATTGACATATCTTCCAAGAGTCACTTTGACAGCTTGATACTCATCAGGGCGAAGTTGCTCTAGTTGGTTTCCCAGAGTCCACAGACTTCTGATTAGAAGATTCAAGGTATTAGCCGTTCACATTTGATTAATGTCAGGGGCCATTAAAGGGTTAAACGTAAAGCTAAATGAGATTAGCAAAAATCTTCTTAAGTCATGGACTTCGGAAGCGAGACCTACACACTTCGGGTCTAAGTACTTCATTGCTAGAGACTTACTACGCTCTCAAGTATAATCACCTTACTGCAATAGTAATCAAAATATATAAATATATATTCTGACTTGATGTGATTGACATAAAAAGTAATCAAGTTGAATAAAGTTTTCTACTTTTAAATTTAATTCGAAGTCTATTAGTGGGACAAGTAGCAATCACAGAGTGAATAAAGGTTAAGATTTGGGAAATACACAAATCTCAAAGTATAACCAAAATTACTTATAAAAGGAGATTTTTGTCTACAAAAAGCGGTATGTTCATATAGATATATATCTTCTTCATGCAAAAACGTAATAGGGAAAAAAAAAAAAAATTATCTCCTTATGATATCTCTACTCTCTCAAATATTTATCAAGAGATTTGACTTGATCGTTGGAGAGTTTACAGGATATAAAATCTCCCGTAAACCTTTTTGCAAGTTGGAAGCTCTATTAAGATTTATCTAGAGTACATTTTGAAGGAGATCATGCTTTTCACCATCAACAACAAGATCATGCTTTTCACCATCAACAACATGTTAATCTTTAGCATTTCTGTAATCCAATTTTTGGTGATATCAAAGACACTAATATTTTTGGTGGTGGTGGTGTTGTCGGATTGTTGAGTGTGACTCTTCTATCGCTATTTTTGATTTGAAAGAGAGAAAAAAAAAAAATTGTGAAGGGATAAGGTGGGTAGGTGATAGTGGAAGGGGGGAAGGAAATTCAGGAAGAAAGCAATGGTTTTAGAACCGGACCGGTGATTGAACTGGAAAAGTTAGTGGTTTACGGCTTAATGGTCAGACCGCAATTGAACCGTAGTTGGACCTGTGACGTCATAAATTAAAAAATAAAAAATATTTATTATAAATAATATAGTTTTTAGTAATTTAATGTAATGTTAATTTATAAAAATATTTTTAAATATTTAAATTAAATAAATAAAATAACACATTTATTTTTTTTTTATTTAATAAATATTTATATTCTATACATATTTAAAACTAATAATAATATAATTAACAAAAATTTTCACT
>JAXGGT010037157.1:0-12747 GCA_035583425.1 Marsdenia floribunda
TGTTTCAAGTCAAATATTTTGACAATGTGTTAATATGTAATCCTCCACCACATTATATTAGAATTTATGTTGCACACCTTAAAGTGGGTTTAAGGTTTCCATTGTTGCCACTTTTGAAGGACATATGCATGTGTTGACAGATTCCTCTTGCACAATTAACTCCTAATTGCATTAGAACAATTATAGGATTTGTTATTCTTTGCAAAGCATGTGGAGTTGTAGTATCCTTAGAACTCTTTAGGTTCTTTTTTGTTATGGTGCAAAAATATTCTGTAGGAAAGGTTCGTGGATGGTTCTATGCTCAAAAAAGGTTAAGGAACTTTTGCAACTACATTCTAGTATCTATAATTGGAAGCAAGAGTTTTTATTTGTGAATCATCCAAGTTTGGATAGTATGAAAATGCTATGGAATCATGCTAAGTCCTTAGTCAATAATAAGCCCGAAGGGATGGACAAGAATGTCACCAAGTTGCTTAAAAGACTTAATTTCGTGTGGGCTATTGGAGAGAATTGGAATTCCTCCTTGTTTCTCGATGGCAAAGTATATGAAGAAGACACTTTCAATGTGAAAAAATTGAGTAAATACTATTACCCTTTCTTTGCTTATTTTTGCAATTATATAACATGAATTTCATGCTTCTAACTTCTCTCCTTTTGTTTTGTAGAAGCAAATTGGTGCTAACCACACCAATTTTACATTTATGCCCTTGAGGCAAGCATATTTCGAAAACAATTCATTTTCATGCATCTCAAAAGCCAGCCTAAAACTCTCCCTTTAAGATATTTTAAGGTGCTTCACCTAGCTTACTTGGAGGGTAAGGAACTTTGACCTCCCAAATAAAATATCTTCCTTATGATTTTCATCTATAAAAGGAAGCTTTCATGACCAAACAAAGGGATCAATAATAAGAAACATTTTATACTCATTAAACACTCCCTCTTTCAGATTCAATTCCTAGAATCCATTTTCAATCATTTCTCTATTTGAAACGACTTTTGATCAACATATAGAGAGAGATTTTATCTTTTCGAAAACACTTTTCGATGCTGCTCTTTGATATTCCCATCGGGATTATCAGTTTTCCCATCGGGAAACTGCTTTTCTCTCAGGGATATGTTTTCATCTCCTCAAAACAAAAGGAGGTTTATCTGATTGTCTTTCCCACAACATCAGATTGGCGCCCACCGTATAAGAAGCATGAGAGCAAGAAGAGCTTTATGTGCATCTCCCCTGTTCCACCTGTTGTCGATAATCCATCAACAATTCCTGACAATGGAACTCAATTGGATCATCATCCATCTATAGAGAAAATCCCTGAAAATGTTCCACCCGTCATTCCATCACCTGTTCATACAACAGATGCTACTCAAGTTGAACATTACAACAATAATTCAGAAGATGATATGGATGAAGAATTTCATCGCTCGCTCAGTCATGGCAAACAACTTGACTTTCTTCTTTTACATATGGATGAATTTAACGAGTTTTTAAAGTTCAAGCAAGCTGAAAAGAAGTTTAAAACTCTAATGCTCAACAATGATGATATCGTACCTCCCACTGGTATACCTAGAGTAGACCCACCTTCAACTGAAGGAATCCGATCGGGGAATCCTATACCTAATCCTAATCTTCGACAACATCAACTACTACTTGCACATGATGATAGCCCATCTATTGCGGCTCAATGTCCTGCTCAACCGACCACAATTCCAGTTCAACAACCTCCTATGGAGCATATCAATACTACTCATATTGGATCAATTTCTCCTCCAGTAATACCTCCAGTGGTTCCTACCTTCTTTCACCAAGTTAATCAGGCCAGTTCGGCTCGCACCCCGAACGCTGAGCTTGTGGAACAAACTCCTGTCATCGGTTCTATTCCATTCATGAATGAGCAATATAAGTCTAATCTCCCTTCATTTCATTTGATTGCAGTTGAGAATAAAGTACATGACATATTCACACAATTACAACACTTAATGCCTAGTTTTCAACCAAATGATCTACCCTGGAACATGCTCACTGCCACTCCTTTAAAGGCTAATTTTTATAATCAGACTTTCTCGTCTAACTTCAAGCCACCAACAATTAATAGATATGATGGCTTGACTGATCTAGCTATGCATTTGACATACTATACTACTGCCATGTTCATTTGTACTACTGATGATGCTTTATTATACAAATGTTTTCCTACTACATTGTCTGGTCGTGCATTAGAATGGTTTATTTCTCTACCTTCTAATAGCATTTTCAGTTTCCATCAGTTAGGAACTTTGTTTTTACAATAATTTGCTGCTAGTTCTCTCCAAAGAAGCCAAGAATATATCTACATAATATTCGACAAAAGCATGATGAATCATTAGCCGCTTTCTACAAAAGATTCAATGAAGAATCAGTTAAGGTATAGAATTGTACTAAAACTACTTATATTAAGACATTCTGCAACGCCCTCAGACTATGACGCTATTCGGAGAAACTTAGCATCCTCCAACCTCAAACTAGCACACAGTTATACAATAAAGTAATGAAATGGATCAAATGAGAAGAACTTGAACGGTCAAAGAAAGAATCCAGACGAATTGAAAGAGAAGAATTCTACAAAACTGATGACCGATCAAGATCAAAGCGTCAACGATCGG
The DNA here is from genome assembly GCA_035583425.1 of Marsdenia floribunda. NCBI lineage: Eukaryota > Viridiplantae > Streptophyta > Magnoliopsida > Gentianales > Apocynaceae > Marsdenia > Marsdenia floribunda. The sequence continues at coordinate 2,644 of JAXGGT010037157.1, forward strand.
GAAGGGATGATCCTCAATTTTCTAGAGACAACAGAGATAATAAATATTCCAACAATAAAGCTCCCTACAGAGGAAGAGATGGGTCTCCCCGATCCAATCAATATCAGTACAGTTACCGTAGCAATCCCGATCGTAATAGTTCATGGAGGTATTCAAGTGAAAATTCTTTCACACCTTTGAATGCTACCCATTCATACATACTCACCAAAGTTGAGTCTCTCGGCATACTACCCGCACCAAAGAAGATGCAGGCACCAACAGAAAAATGCAATAAAAATCTGTATTGTGCTTACCATCGGGATGTCGGTCACACAACTGAGAACTGCTTCCACCTTAAGTGAGAGATTGAGAACGCAATAAAGCGGGGACAATTACTTGAATTTGTGGCAAAACAACTTGCAGAACATGAGCAGAAATCACAACCCGATGGTACAACACAAAAAGAAGAGCTAAAGGTCATCAACACCATCTCTCACACATCCAGTTCAGAGCTTCCTACCAAGAAGCAAAGGTCAAATCCTTCAATTTGCAATGTTAACACTCATCATGATTTATCTCTCGTTGGATCTTTGCATATTGATAATTGTTTCATCAAGCGAATTTTGGTAGATATAGGGAGCTCTGCTAATATATTATATCTAGACGTATTTAAGAAGATGGATATCCCGATGGAAAAGATTTACCCATCCCCCATACCCTTGATGGGATTTTCTGGGTCGGTAATCTATGCCATCGGGACAATTATACTACCAATAAGATGGATGAAAGAAGAAGTCCGAACAGAATTTGTCATTGTAGATTCTACATCACCATACAACATCATCCTCGGTAGGCCAGCCTTATATGCTATGAAGGCTATGGTCGATACATTCAATAATGAGTTGATTATACCTACTTTCTTTGGACCACCTTACAAAATAAAAGGAGATGCTCAGATAGCTAAGCAATGCTTCATGACTCCAATATGAAATATAGAAGCTAAAACTGATGAAGAGAAAGAAGAAGATGTCATTCCAGAAGACGATACAACCACAATAATGAGCCTATGTTCAGAAGTAGAAGAATTTTAAATAGATGTGCTCTATCCCGAACGCAAGATTATCATCCGGAATTCCCTTCCTTGGAGTTTAAAAAAGAAATTGTTAGATTGCTTAGCTAACAATAAAGATGTTTTTTGCTTGGTCCCTTCTGATTTAGGTACTGTACCAAGAATCTATACAGAACATCATCTTGGTATACCCGATGGGGCTAAAATGCAGAAACCTTGCCATTTACAGACAAGAAGTCATCAAGAAAGAAATCGTTGAATTGCTTGAAGCTAATATCGTTAGAAAAGTCAGATTTCCCGAATGGTTGGCAAATCTTGTTGTTGTGCCAAAGCCCAATGGTTCATGGAGAGTATGCATCGACTTCACTGACTTGAACAAGGTAATTTCTAAGAGACCTTACCCTATGCCTAGGATAGATCAATTAGTTGAAGCCACTTCCGGTCATAGATATCTTTGTTTCCTTGATGCATACAAAGGTTATCATCAAATTTGCATGACTAAAGATGATAAGGAAAAAACTTCATTTATTACTCCTGATGGCTTATATTGCTATACCTGAATATCTTTTGGTCTAAAGAATGCAGGAGCTAAATTCCAGGAATTGGTTAATACCGTGCTAATATTGGAAAAAATGCCGAAGCATACATAGATGATATCCTCATCAAATCCCGATCGGGAGACACTCTCGTTCCTGACATCCAAGAAATAACTAACAAGATGCGACAACATGGTTTAAGGTTAAATCCCAAGAAATGCTCGTTCGGCGTGGAAGTAGGTAAATTTTTAGGATATATGGTTTCACATCGGGGAATAGAAACCAATCCAAAGAAAATCAAAGCCATCATAGATATGAAAGCTCCAATGACACAGAAACAACTCTAATAGCTAATTGGAAAAATTGTGTCCTTAAGTCGATTCTTCTCAGCATCCGGAGAGAAAACATTCCCTCTTTATCAAGTTGTCATAGCGAAAACTCCTTTCACATGGACTCCCGAATGTGACAAGGTCATTCAAGAGGTAAAATCATACTTAACTTCACCTCCTGTCTTAGTCTCCCCAATTTTAGGTGAAATTCTATATCTATATTTAGTCATCGGAACTAACGCTTTCAGCACTGTCTTATGTTCCGAACTGGAGAAAATACCAAAGCCTGTATATTACATAAGTCATATTTTGCAGGGACCAGAAATAAGATATTCCAATTTGGAAAAACATGTTCTGGCCATAGTACTCACTTCCCGAATGCTAAAGCCATACTTTCAAGCTCATACGATCCATGTATATACACATGCTCCCATAAAGAGAATTCTCCACAAAAAAGATGCCTCTGGCAGGCTTCTTAAATGGACAATCGAACTATCAGAATTCCACCTGGAATATCTCCTTATAAAAGCCATTAAGGCACAAGTTTTGACAGATTTTATCCAAGAATGTACAATTCCTGATCAGGCAGTTCCGAGTCCTAACAAAAATAAAACTCCTGATCTATAGGAATGTTGGCATTTGTACTCCGATGGATCGGCTGCAAAAAAACACCGAGGAACAGGCTTCATTTTTCAAAGCCCCGAAGGTATAAAATTTATTTATGCCTTCAAATATGAGGTTACTATTAGTAACAATGAATCAGAATATGAAGCCTTCTTAGCAGGTATAAAAGCCGCTACTGCTCTCCAAATAAAAAACTTAGTTACCCGAACGGATTCTCAACTCCTTGTAGGACACATCAATAACCTATATGATACTAAAGGCGATAACATGCAACAATATCTTACTTTATGTAAAGATTTGCTAAAGAAGTTTGATTATGTTCATATTGAGTATATTTCCCGAAGGCATAATCATGAGGTCGATTTGCTGTCCAAACTTAAGGCCGATGACCCAATAACACACCCATCGGGAACAATTTGGATTGAGCTACTTAAATCCCGATCAATCGATATTAAAGCCATATGTATGAGCTCAAGTGATCCGCTAACAACATGGATGGACCCCATATATATGAACATCGACACTGGTGACCTTTTGGATAATTCGGAAGAAGCCATCAAAATCAAAAAGGTATCATCTCGATACACCATCATTGATAACAATCTTTATAGAAGAACCTTCTCTTGGCCTTTACTTAAATGTGTAAGCTCAGATGAAGGAATGAAGGTATTGCAAGAAGTCCATGAAGGATTATGCGGTTCACACATAGGCTCAAGAAGCCTAGCCCGAAAGCTTATTGTGCAATCCGATCCCTTTCTGTCAATGGGAATAGACCTTTTGGGCCCATTCCCGAAAGCTCCTGGAAACAGAGAATTCTTGATAGTTGCAATCGACTACTTTACCAAATGGGTAGAAGCCAAGCTACTTGCTACAATTACCTCTAAGGTAATCAAACATTTTTTCTTTAATGATGTGATTACTAGGTTTGGATTGCCTAGAATATTAATCACAGACAACGGCACACAATTCGCTTCTACTGAATTTCAAGAATTTTGTCAAGAAATGCAGATAGACCACAGGTTCTCTTCGGTAGCACACCCTCAAACCAATGGTTTAGCAGAGGTGACAAACTAGACAATCTTACAAGGATTAAAAAAGAGACTTGACAACTCCAAAGGTAAATAGGTTGATGAATTACCTAAAGTCTTATGGAGTTACAGAACAACACCTCATTCCCAAACGATGAATCTCTTTTCAATTTATGCTTTGGAACAGAAGCATTGTTACCAATAGAGATACATATCCCTTCGGTGCGACTACAATATTTTGATCCAAAGCTAAATGATCAAAAATTGGTAGAGAATTTGCTTCTACTAGACAACACAAGAGAAAAAACAGCAATCTTGGAAGAAGAATACAAACGAAGGTTGGCAAGAACATACAACAAAAAGGTGAAGCCAAGCAATATTCATGTTGGCAATCTAGTTCTAAGAAAAAAATGAAGCAACCAGGCAAAATCCTAGAAGAAAGCTAGATGCAACTTGGGAAGGTCCTTATTTAGTCATCAAAGACAATGGCAATGGAAGCTACAAGTTAGAAGACATGGACTATCGCTTAATTGCAAGAACATGGAACGTCATCAATTTGAAAAGATTCTACCCATGATGTATCTTACATTTCATCCCTGGAAGGTTTTACATTAAAGCTTTCCCGAAGGAAATCTACCCAAAGGAAATGCCCCAAGTAAACCTTTCAACGATTCAGTTGTACTTCACAAAAGTGATTACCACTTACGAGCAATAAAATTCTTTAACTTCATCAAATTCTAATATGCTCATATCTACATTTTTTACGGTCTTTTAGATCAACTAAGAAAATCACTTCAGCTAACAAGCCCGATAGCAAAAGATCAACAAATTTATTAAGGCGATATGCCCAATCAATAAAATATCAAAGCGCTTTTTTGGCCAAAAGGCCCGATTTGAATCGAAGCCAAAAGGCTTTCAGAATAGCTAACAAGCGAATAAAGCTAAAAAACTTATGATGACAACAAGCCTAATTACAATTACAAGCTAAAAAGCTTATCATGGCTAGAAGCGTATTCAATAGCTACAAAGCTTAACAAGGTAAAAACCTTAAATTAAAATTAAAAGGCAAGAAGTCTAACATATACAGCTAGCTACAGGCAAAAGCCTTATAAATTCGGAAGCTAAAATGTTTCAGGTATCCCAAATTATTCTTTTGAGCACAAAAAATATCCACAAAAGGTTATGAACCTTAACAATTAGCTTCTTGAAAGCTGAAAATTTATCAAAGCAAATAATGCTTACAAGCTATTAAGAGGCTTAGAATAGCCAATCTGATTAAGAATTCTTTTCAAAGAAATTCAATTTCAAACAAAGCAATTTAAGGCAAAATAAATTCATTCCATTTTGCCCAACGGCTACACAAAAAAGGAAAAAATGATCTATTGCCCGAAGGCTACAAAAGGCTATATGCATAAGCAAGCTAATCTTACTTCTTCTCTGAAGAGGAATCTGTAGGTTCCCTCATAGCAATTGGAGAACAGGAGGCAGTTTCCTCAGTACCTTCCCCAGTATCATTAGCCCCGCCAGGTTCTTCATCTGCATCAGTTTGCTACTCCTCCGCCATCTGATAAGGCTGGGCAAAGGCTTCACAGTCAAAGCCTTCATCCCAGGGCATCAGCGTATCCAAGCCTTCATCTTGGATATACTCCTGTATATTATTCAGAAAAAGATATTTCGGATACATCCTTTTGACCTCCACCTGAGAAGCAGAGAAGGCAGATTTAGTTGTGCCATCTATCAGCCGAAGAACTAGACCCTGCCCTTGAGCAGTCTTCAAGAAGTGTTTAGAACCAACCTTCTTTGCATGAAATGTCATGCCATCCTCCTCAAGGCTGGTCCCGAAGGTTTCAGTGTGATATCTGCTCGTAATTTTCAAATCCTCGAACATCTTCTCTTCCTGGTTCACCCAACGCTCATAATCGAGCATGGTTTTGGTATACTCTTTTAATGTCAGGGTAACCTCCTCCAATTTGTCCTACCAGGTCTGCAAGAGTTCCAACTTCTCCTCCTCAGACTTCTCCAGATTGGCGTTCAATAAAGCCACCTCCTCCTTTAGGCTGTCTCTCTCCCCTTTTGCCAAAACTCGGTCAAGATGCTCCTTTTGTAATTGGTTCCGTGTAGTGGCTAGCTGCTGCTCAGATACCCGGAGAGCATCCCCATCCGTTATTGAACACTGAAACATTTCCACCGAACAAAAAAGATGCTAAAAAAAAGCACAAAAAAAATTCAGAAGTAGAAAAATCATGGATAAATATTACAAATATATATATATATATATATATATTCCTCACATGAACTTGGCTATGTAAAAATATCTCATCTGCTTCTGCCCGGTCCCGAGACCGTATTTGATCCAGTTCTCCTTTAGGAATACAATGGAAAAAATAATCTGCTACCGCCGATGATGAATTGATAAGATCTTCATTTCTGATAGACCAATTACGCCTGAACAGATCTTGAGTAGTTGTATTAGCCGGCTCCGGGACATAACTACTGCTAGCTGCTGGAAAACCATGGCCAGGTTGATCAGTTTGTAGAATCTCCACTTCCCTTTCCGGATGAATTTCAGTATCCTTTTCAAGGTCCTGAATTTGCCCTTCCTCCCTGATCGGAACAGTTTCAGTTCCTGGAAGAGTCGTCATCAGAGGACTGGTCACCTGCGCAGCTTCTTCAATGGCCTCCTGGATGTTGATTGGCTGATCCTCCATTAAAATTGTAGCCGATCGGCTACGTTTAGGCCTCCCTGATACTGTCCGGATTGCCTTTCTCTTCTTTGGAGCTACTGATGGCCCGTGAATAGGTGCTTCAGTTACTTTGGCTGATGCAGCTGAAGGCGAGCTCAAGCCTACTTCCTTGCAAACATCAACATTTGAATAACATTACTTCCTACGAATATTAAAAGCCATAAAGTGTTAGAAAACAAAGAAAGAAGATTAGATAATTAAAATGCAATTCAGAAGGATGTATATATTACTTAATCTCTTAATGCTGAAAGCACCAAGTTTATGCTAGTTTGCATCCTGAAAAATAGAAGAATTCCAATTCTCCCCAAGCGACCAGATGATGTCCAATCTATCGATTGCTTTGATCACGGACTCATCGACTCCTTCGGGAACTTCATTATTTAGAGACTTGCTATAATTCCATGGGATCATTATAGGACTAAGTGTCGGGTGCTTGAAAAAACAGAACTCTTCCTTCCAGCCATGAATGCTGGAAGGTGTCCTCAGAAGCTCCTTAGCTCTATGATGACGTTGGGCATAAAACCAGCCCCTACCAGTGTTCAAACTATATTTCTGCATCATCACAAAATAATGACGAAATAGTTCTAAGCTAGATGGCACACCACAAGCTTTACACAACAGTTCAAAGCCTAAAATTGACCTAATACAGTTGGGCGTTAGTTGGGCTAATTGTATTTGCCAATATATACATATCTCCTCGATAAGAGGAAGCAGGGGAAACCTAAGCCCAGCCTTCAGCTGAGCAACATATACACTTATGTGGTGTTTTGGGTTCTGACAAATCGGCATATTTTCTACATACTGAAATTTAAAGTTCGATGGGAAGTCATATGACAACAAAGTAGATGCTATCGGGAAGGCTTCAGAGGTAATTTTCAAAAAGAAAGGGTCTTTAGGCTCAGCTCCCTTGTTTGGTTTTGGGTTTGGGGCCCTAAGAGCCTTTAGGAGAGTATGAAGAGAAGACTCCCGAATAATAGACTCATCTACATAAGGAAAATCATAAAATTTATTCAGGCAAGAATATCTTATTGATATAGGATGCCCTTCCTCATCGTTAACAACCACTACCCGAACTACAATCAGACCCTCTATGACAAAGCTTTCTTGAACACTACCCGATGGTTTTTCTACAGCTATGGACTGGATATTCTGAGTTCTAGACTGGGTGACTCTAATCGGTGTCTGAACTACTGTCTTTGATGAACTAGAAGGAGAGTCATCTATATTTTCACTCCTAACACTCAGGTTCTGACTATCTGAAGCTTTAGGATGCGACATAATCGTATCTGAAAAAAGAAAAAGAAAAAGAAGAAACGAACGTAGTGAGAGGAATGTTTATAAAATACCTTTTAGAGGAGTTTTCTCCATTTGAAAGGTTAAGATCAAACCTTAAAGTTGCTAAAATGTAACTCTGGAAATACCTGATGGAAGGGATATACTCGACGAAAAGCAAAAAAAAAAAAAAAAAGAAAGACAAAAGATTGCAAAGAAATTACAGAGAAATCTGATATATTCAAGAATACTTAGAAAACAGAAGAAGAGTAAAGATAGGAAAAAACAAATCACTGTTTGCCCCATATATATACCCGAATTGACAACGGTCAAAAGTTTTTTACCGTTACACCCCGAACGGTTATTTCCATTCAGTAAACATGCCCAAACGGTTACTTCCATTCAGCTTACTAGCCGTTACAACGACTCATTCGGGTAACTACCCGAGCAGTTAATGAAGGCAGTTATAACTCCTATATATTTATAGCTATTGAGATTTTCAGAAATTATTTTCTAATTTGTTTTTTTAAAAAAAAAAAAAAAATCCTTTATGGTGCCCGTACACTAATTTTACAATATTGCCCCTGAGACAAAATTTTTCAGACTACAACATTTTCAGAATTTTTTGATTGTTCTGATTTTGTTTTGTTAAAAAAAAAAAAAAGCCTATGGTGCTAATCACACTAATTTTACATTTATGCCCTTGAGGCAAGCATATTTTGAAAACAATTCATTTTCACACATCTCAAAAGGCAGCCTAAAAATCTCCCTTTAAGATATTTTAAGGTGCTTCACCTAGCTTACTTGGAGGGCAAGGAACCTTGATCTCCCAAATAAAATATCTTCCTTATGATTTTCATCTATAAAAGGAAGCTTTCATGACCAAACAAAAGGATCCATAATAAGAAACATTTTATACTCATTAAACACTCCCTCTTTCGGATTCAATTCCTAGAATCCATATTCAATCATTTCTCTATTTGAAACGACTTTTGATCAACATAGAGAGAGAGATTTTATCTTTTGGAAAACATTTTTCGAGGCTGCTCTTTGAGATTCCCATCGGGATTATCAGTTTTCCCATCGGGAAACTGCTTTTCTCTCAGGGATATATTTTCATCTCCTCAAAACAAAAGGAGGTTTATCTGATTGTCTTTCCCGCAACATCACAAACATTGTGCATATGTTGGCATCTGCGAAAGAGAAGAAAAATTCTCCTATAAGGAGGTCATCCCGATCCAAGGTGGAGGAAACTCCTTCTAGCAGTTCGGGTATGAAAAGGAAGGCTTCTACCTGTTTAGAAGCTCAAGGGAAGAAAGGATCAAGCTCTCCAATCCAAGGTTGCCAACTTTTTTCGCAGAATGAAGTTCAATCTCCTATTGTTGATGCTTCAATTCCTCAAGATCCCGTACCATCTGAAGTGCCTAGGGAGGTGGTTCATTGTCCGAGCAAAGAACCCATGAAAGCAACACCTCAAGTTGAAGAAATTTTTAGGCCAAAGTGGAGCCTTAAAGATAGTGATTGCATTGATAATGCTACCAAGGCGGCGGAATTGCTCTTGCATATGAGTCCAAGGGGAGAAAGAGAAAGAATGAGGTCCTTGGGCTTAGCAAATGTAGAGTCCATGTACTTCTTTGTACAATGCCAAGTAAGTGTTTACAAATGCCTCAAAATTTTCTTTCTAACTTGAAAGTTGATTTATATCTAACTTTTCTTCGTGTTTTGTTTTATAGTCCTTGCTCTTTGGACAAGAGTTATTGAGGAAAGGAAGGAGTGATAGAGATAGGGTTGCCACCCTTGAATTTATCTTGAATATGAAGAATAAAGTTATTCAAGAAAGGGGAAATGTCCAAGAAAAAGCTTCAAGATGAAAATGAGCCTTTAAAAAGTGACTTGGTCAAAATGATGGAAGAGCTTTCTTCCATGAAAGAGAAGCTTCAAGAATGTGAAGAAGAGAGGACCAAAAAATTGGAGGAATGTACTAAGGTCCTCAAAGAGCATCAAGCTTTTGTGGAGGAGATGAATGCCAAAGTTCTTAAAGAAGAACAAAAAATTGAAGATTTGAAGGATGCCCTTGATTCTAGGAATGCTATCTTCGGATCGGGTTTGTTGGAAGATGAGATGATTGAAGCGGCCAAGAGGGCAGGGTGCGAACACTTCTTGAAGACTAAATATGGAAAAGGGCTTGTGATGCGGTTGATGGATGGCTCGGTTAAGGCCATTCTTGTTGAGGCTGAAAAATCCATTAAAGAGCTACATCCGGAGTTTGTATTTCCACCTAACCTTCAAACTCTTCTTGATGATGCAAGTATCTCTTCATTGATGCCTTGGCAAGAGGGCTTTGATTTTGATCAATATGCCAAACTTTTCTCATCCCCCGAAGCTTTGGAGAGTGAAGGTGAATCTACAAGTGGAACCCAAAAAGAGGGTTCTTAATTTGTAATAAAAGTAGGATTTTTTGTAAGTAATGTAATAGCAAGCTTGTTTCCTTTTGATAGAAGGAATTTGAACTCATTGTAAAGA
>JAXGGT010037187.1:0-12739 GCA_035583425.1 Marsdenia floribunda
ATTTTTTATTCATTTTTTTGCCACCTCACCAGACATGAATAGTAACATGTCAGATTTGTGTCCAAACAAGTACAACTTTTTTTTTTTTGAGTTTGAGTGAAATTTTGAAAAAAAATCCTAGTCCAAAAATAGCCTAAATGTTTTAAGCAAAAAAGGCCAAAACCTTATTATCTAGTTAGTAAAACTTTCTGAGATGAAAATAGATCTCAAATACCAATCCATTGAAGCAAAAGAAGAAGAGAAGTTCTACGTTCATATAAAAAATAAAAATAAATAAAAAAAGCCTTAATGCCAAAAGGCTACAATAGAATGCCCGATGACTACAACGGAATGCCCGAAGGCAACAACAAAAAGAAAAGTCTACTTTTTACTTCAGGAGAAGAATTACTGGGTTTTCTCAAGAGAAACAACAATAGGATCTACAGCAACTTCTTTAGTTGCCTCTTTAATCGATTCATAATTATTGTTTGATTTTTCAGAAGCTTCGACATCACTCAATGGGTAGACTTGTGCAACCTCTTCAAAATTAAAACCATCATCCCATGGCAGCTTAGTCGAATCTGATTCATCGTTAATTAGTTCTTCAAGCCCCTCCGGGACTGAATAATCAGGACATGATTTCCTGAGCCTCGGCAAATGAAGTCTTCACCTAGCTATTCATCAATCGTATAACAAGGCCTTAACCTTCAGGGTATGCAAGAAATGCTTGCAACCAGCTCTCTTGGCTTCAAAGGTCATCCCATCCTCTTCTAAACTTGAGCCAAAAGTTTCATTTTGAAATTTAACTGCCTCCTTCAATTCATCGATGGTCTTCTCTTCTTGACTCACTCAGCACTCAAAGTCAGCCATGGTCTCAGCGTGACCTTTAAGAACTTGAGTAACCTCCTCAAGTTCGGTTATCCAGGCATTCTTTGTCTTTGCCTTGGCTTTTTTAGACTCTACAAGTTTGGCTTTGAGAAGATCATTATCTTCCTTCAAGTTTGCCACTTGACTCTCTACGCAAATTCTATAAGGATTCTCCTTTTGAAGAAGAGTTTGAACATCACTCGGTTACTCTTCACAAAGTCTCAAAACTTCACAATCAGTTACAAATTGTCTAAACATGTCCATGCTTCGAAGAAGATTCTGAAAACAGGAAAAAAAAATGTAAGAAACAATCAAGAAAAGAACAAAAAAGAAGAAGTTTTGACAAAAATGTACCTGAGCATGCATGTATAAAAAGGCACTATCAGATTCAGAAGCGCTAAATGCCTTCATCTAATCTGTTTCACTTTGTGGAACAAGATGAAATATGAAATCAGTAGCTTTGCATGGAGAATTAATAATATCTATCGATTTGATAGACCAATTTGGTCTAAAGATATCCATTTCAGTAGTTGGAGTTTAACTTGAACTTCTTGGAAGAGCATCAAGTTGTGTCTTCTCAACTTGTTCAGGTTCAGCGTGAACACCCTTCTTACTTTGATCTACATTTTCTTAGACCAATGGAGAATCAACTTCTTTTGCAATAGCCTCAATAGCCTCTTGGATTAGCTCGACGCTCTCTTCCTTAGAGACTGATTTGCCTCTCTTTGATTAAATGTTAATTGTTCTTTGAATTTCCTTCCTTTTCTTGGAGGCTTCAAAAGGTCCCTCTATCGGAGTAGCATCTATCTTTTTTGAACTCAGTGAAGGGGAACTCTTCTTACCCCTCCCAGATACTAGCAGATGAACAATGTTGATTTCTACAACAAAAAAGAAAAAGAACATATTAGCAAAAATATTCGACAGAATTAAAGACGAAAAGATGGAGAGGAAAAGCAAAGAAGGAAAATTACTTAGTCTTTTAATGTTATACGAACCAAGCCCATGCAAATTCCTATCATTAAAAATACTTCAGTCTCAGTTTTCTCTGATGACCTAGATGAAGCTCAAATTCTCTATTAAATCAGTTGAATATTTATCGACATTATCAGGTTTACCATTGTCAAATGACCTGCTATGATTCCAAGGAATCTTTACAGAATCTAAATTTTATGTGTAACGAAGAAGAATTCATCCTTCCAGTTGTGAATCCTAGAAGGTGTATGCAGAAGCTCCTTGCTTCCTAGACTCTGTTGGGCATAAAACCAACCTCCGCCACTATTTAAATTGTATTTTTGCATCATGACAAAATAATACCTAAAGAACTCTAAGCTAGATGGCACTCCACAAGCCTTACATAAAAGTTCAAATCCTAAACTTGTTCTAATACAATTTGGGGTTAATTGGGCAACTTTAATTTGCCAGTAGACGCAAATCTCCTCAATCAAAGGAAGCAGTGAGAATCGAAACCCTACTTTCAACTTTGCGACATACACTCCTATATGATTATTGAGAGGATTAAAATTGGAGAAGTTATGCTATACTGAAATTGATATTTGGTTGGAAGACCATATAAGAAAGTAATGTTTACGATTAGGAATGGTTTAGAAACTGTTTAAAAGTATAATGGGTCTTTTGGTTCCACCGGTCTTAATGGCCTAGGATTTGGTGCCCTAAGAACCTTAGGTTTAATGTGAAGAGACTCTTCTATATACGGGAAATTGAAGATTCTATTAAGACATCAATACCTAATCAAAAACGGTTTCCCTTCATTGTCATTTACATCCTTAACCCTTGTTACGGAAACTCCTTCTATATCTACTACATCCTGAACACTACTACCCGAAACTACCTCTGGAGTCAACGATTGCCTAATTAGTGTTTTCGACTGGGTAATTCTAATTGGAGTCTCTATCATTGTAATTGACTCGTTGGAAGAAGATTTGACAATATCCTCACTCCTCTCGGTTACATTCTGACCATCACAAGCTTCTGAGTGCGACATTTTGACTCTGAAAATAAAATAAATAAAAATAGAGAGAGAGAGAGAGAGAAGGAGTGAGAGGAAATAAAAATCAAATACCTTTGGATGTATTTTTCTCCATCACAGAAGAAGAAGATCAAACCTGGGATTCTTTTGATATGATCAAATATAATGGGTAACGATAGCCTGTTCAAAAGGAAATACAAAATTATAAAAGAAAAAGAAGTTCTCAGAAGGTAAAGAATGCTTTCATTCAGAAGAATAAAGTAAGAGTTAAAGATGAAAAGAAAAAGTTAAAGTTCACCCTATTTATAAAGAGGTTACAATGGGTAAAATAATTTGTTAACACTAAATCCCAAATGGTCATTTCCCTTCAAAAAAAAATAGTCGTTATAATGGCTCGATCGGGTAATTGTCGTATTAAATAAACAAACGTTTATACCAGTATAATTTCCCTACAACTACAAAGTTAACTTCAGAATTTAATTTATGAACTTTCATAAAAAACAAAAAAAAAGAAAAAAAATATGCTTTATGGTACTAAGTACACCATTTTTACTATTTTACCCTCAAAGGCAAATTGTTTCTAAAATCGAAAAGATATTTTTTCTGTCTCAAAGAACATAAAGAAACTAAAAATCCCCTTTAATAATATATTAAAATAGTTATAACTGAATTAGAACACTCAAATTTAGCTCCATAACCTTAATATCTACCTTCTAAAAATCATCTATAAAAAGGGGCCTTTCACGACAAAGATGGGTTTAACAATTTGCATATCACACTTACTCAAAAACACTCTCTCAGCATTTTTTACAGAGTTTTTCTCTATAAACTCTTTAAACTTTAGAAGGCTTTTAGAAGCTTTTCTTAGCCTTCTTCCCATCAAATTCATCACTTAGAATCCAGTTCAAACCTATTTTCAACTCAAAATAGGTTTTATATAACCTTTTGAAGGAGAACCTTTCTTTGGGAAACACTTTTCCAAGCTACTTATTTCCAACCGAAGGAAATCTTTTTCCCATTGGGAAACTATTTTCCCATCAGGATGAACACTTTTTCCTCACACAAGTGAGATATTTTTATCTAATATATTCCGCCATATCTACAATAGAACCCCAATTCAAGCTTCAAACTGTCAATCAAATACCAAAGCTTAAAGGCAGACATGTTGGAACTCAAATTCCTGGCCAACTCCATGAAGAAATTTGTAATATCATTAAATCCAATGGTAAAAAAGACATCAATCATTTTGAAGAAAACTACAAAACTAGGCACTCTTCAAGAAATATTTGTAGCACTTCTCATTCAGCAGTTCTTTGACCTTACCCGAGTCCGAACCCTCAGTTCCACCATGCTCAAGAGATGATTCTAGATCAACTAGCTCAACAAATGTAGTATGCATTGCTGCAATAGGAACCCTCTCAAAATAACTTCCAAATGATTTTTGTTCTTTCAAACTGCAGAGAGGTAGTGAACCCCAACTTTTGCGCACACATGACCGATTTAATTGCTAATCACCACCCTACTTTTATTATTCTTACTTAAACCAAGATTGATCACAATCAGGCTTCCGTACTTGCATTTTACTTTGGCTTCAATAACATGGTTGTTGTTGATGTCCAGGGAAATAGTGGTGGTATATTGATAATGTGGAAAGATGGTCGTTTGGTAAACATTGTCTGCTTCACCCAACAGGAAATGTACCTGCTTGTCAAGGTAACCCCAACTTCTCTGCCTTTTATTTTAACTGTCATTTATGCCTCTACTAGATTCAAAAATCGACTTCTTTTATGGGAAAATAGTTCTTGGATAGTATTAGGCAATTTCAACGATATCTTAGAGCCCTCTAAAAATTTTGGAGGCCAAAACCCTAACCCTAGTCACATGCAGTCTTTCAAAAACTACTTCGATTATTGTGAACTTCTAAATCTCGGGTTTACCCGCCGGAAGTTTACTTGGTCAAACTTACACTGGCCTAGAGATCTAATCCTAGAAAGATTAGATATGGTTGTGGCAAACCCCAATTGGGGCACACAATTCCCTAAAACTCCTATTAGTTACCTCGGCATGTTTTAATAAGCACTTAACACAAAAACATAGGCTCCAAACCTTTTCATTTTGAAACCACGTGGCTCACTCATCCTTTTCTTTATGACACATTTTCCACCTCCTAGTCCTAATCCTCCAAACTCTCTTCCTCTTTATCTGATCTCAAATGACACCTTATAAAATGGAACTCATAAATTTTCGGCAACATATTCTAGAAGAAAAAATATCTACTCGCTAGACTTAGTGGCATTGAAACATATGAGAACAAAAAAAAAAAAAAAAAAACCTTTCTATCTAACATTTAAACCAATATTTTCATAATCGGACCAAAGATCAAACCGGAAAAATTAGTGGTTTACGGTTTAATGGTTCAATCGCAGTTGAACCGTGATTGAACCGATGACATCATAAATTAAAAATTAAAAAATATTTATTATAAATAATATATTTTTTAATAATCTAATGTAATTTTAATTTATAAAAATATTTATAAATATTTAAATAAGTAAAAATAACACATTTATTATTTTCTATTTAATACATATTTATATTGTATACATATTTAAAATTAATAATAAATATAATTAAGAAAAATTTCCACTTTAATCTTTACAAATAACTAAGCAATTATTAAAATAAAATTTAAAAAAAAAAAAAAAAAAAAAAAAAGGAATGGATGTATCTAATTGTAAAATTCAAGGACTACATGAAAACATTTCCAACTTTTAATGTTCCATACTATAAATAATTATAATAATAAATAAATAAATAATAAAGAAAGAAAGAGAGAAGGGAACCCATTATAATAGATGGGGTTTCTTTAGTATAAGAATCCTCACTATCTAAAACCCTAGCAGAAGATCCTTTTCCTCCTCCACCTCCATGGTTCCTTAGTGAGATTCGTCCTCTTTTCTTTTGAAAATTGAGTTGTCTCTCCCTCACTCTCTTTTTTTTCTTTTTGTTTGTGTGTTTTAGATTTATTGATGTTGATTGTGTATTGTATCTCGTTTATCCTCTCCTTGCGAATTCTGCAAATCAAAAAGTTGTGTGAGGGGATATAGCCATGGTAGAAAGTTAAAAAAGTATGGCTTCCCAACCCATTGCATTTTCTCCTAAGGAATACCCTCCCACTGTTTCCTCCGCCTTCATCCTCTCCTCCTCCTCATCTTCTTCTTCTTCTTCATACATTAACGTGGGGAGAAGTAATAATAATTTCATCATTCAAGGGCATGAAGTCATCAAATTTGGGACTTACCAAAGAGGAGGGGAAAAAAAAAAAAGAAGCAAAAGAGGTCATCAAAATTTGAGTACTCCAAACATCAATTGCAGTATGGCAGTATGCTAGGTTTCATTATGTTTTCCTTCTTCTTCTTTTTTTTTTTAATGACGGCTTATACTTTAAAATTTCTAAATTAACCCCAACTTTTTAAAATATATAACTTGACCAGTTTGAAAGTTAACTGGCTAGTTCATGGTTGGACCAGCAGCCGGTCTAAACCGAGTTATTATTTTTAACATGTTTTTTAACAAAACGGTTTTTACCTAAGAACTGGGCTACTTTAGGGACCGGTTCACTGTCCGATCGGCCGATCCGGTACGGTCCTCAAAATAATGCTTTAAACCTTACTTCTTCAAGAATATAATACCATTTTATTCCAAGAAAAACAATATTGTACCTAGAAATCCCGAATAAACTAGATTAAATTTGGGAACATAAATAAAAGATTTTTCCACACCACTACTTTAAAAAGAAGAAGACCCAATAAAATTTCAACTCTCAAAACACCCTCGGGTAACTAGTTAACTGAACCTAGTGATATCCACAATCACATCATTTCCCATTTTAAGTCAATCTTCGATCACCCCCTCCCATCCACAGCAACCCCTTGGACTTTCACTCCTCTCTTCCTTTTACCTATCACCTTCATTCTCTCACAAATGCTAAGAATTTCCAAGTTCTCAAATTCTCAAACTATCAAGAAATTAAATCTATTGTCGTTTCCTTCCATCCACTAAAAGCCCCAGGACCTGATGGCTTTCCCCCACTTCTTTTTACAACATTTCTGGGAACTCATCCACACAAAATTAATATCTGAAATCACAAAAAATTTTCATACCAGTGAAATGCATCAAATTTTAACACAACATACCTTACACTTATTCCAAAAACTAAATTCCCTGAGACTATCTCTCAATACCGCCCAATCAGCTCATGCAACACCATTTATAAAATCTATACAAAAATCGTTGTATAACAACTTCGTCCTTTCATTCTTCGCCTCGTCTCTCTTTTCTAGTGTAGCTTTCTACCTAAAAGCGTATCATGGATAATTACTTCATACTTCAAGAAGCCTTGGAGTCGATCAAACAAAATAAATGTCATCATTCAATGATATTAAAAATTGGCCTAGAAAAAGCTTTTGATAAACTTTCCTAGGACTTTATCTCGTTTATCCTTCAATTCATAAACCTACCTTCTCATATAAGAAAACTAATCATGAGTTATAATTCCAATTCCTCGGTTTCAATCCATGTCAATGGCCATCCAACACCCTCCCCTTTTATTCCTCAACGAGGAGTCCGACAAGGTGAACCTCTTTCACCTTATCTCTTCATTTTATGTATGGACTATTTAAGCATTCTAAATTCTAAAGTTGTCTCCAACAGTCATTGGCATCCACTAATAATCAAACATACAAACCTAAATATCTCACATTTGTTATATGCAGATAATGTCATCCTTCTTGGAGGAGTTTCCCTCACAAATGCTCAGGCCATTGCAAATACCCTCCAATTTTTCACATCAACATCGAGGCTTCCAATAAACCATAACAAATCTAGAATACTATTTTTCTAGCTCAATTCCCTCCTCCACTAGAGACAATATTTTCCATAATCTTCAAATTGAAGAATCTTCAAATTTGGATAAATATTTGGGCATCCCTTTAATACACTCAACAAAAAATCATTCATTCTCTTCCATTATAGACCGAATCCAAACAATACTCTCACCTTGAAAAGCTAAATATTTATCTCTAGTTGGGTGAGTTACCTTAGCACGATCCACACTAAACGCACTATCTACACATATTATGAACTATGTCTCTCTTCCAAAAAAGCTAACGCTCAAAATAGGTAACCTAATAAATAATTTTATTTGGAGCCATGGAGACCACCACCCTTCCAAATAACCTAGGAACACTCCAAATTTGTAGAGCATCCCATCAAAACTTAACCTTACTGGCAGCAATTGTTTAGCGGCTCCATACTTCCCTCCATCACCATAATGACACCCTAACCTTTTGGATTCAAGTTTTAAAAATAAAATATTGTATTCCTTGTCAACCGATAGAATGGCTATTCATTAAGCCTCCATCATATTTTTCCTGCACTTGGAAAAGTATCCTCAAAGGTTGCAACCGTTTCCTCCACATGATCTAATCGAACCCTAGCCCTCACTCTTTATTCCCATTTTGGATAGTATCTTCGTTCAACTGACAACCCTTAAAGGAACTCATTTATGGTCCCCTAATTCAACATGAACTCTCTAAGCCAATTTCTTTCCATAGAGAAAATGGAAAGTGGAATCTCTTCAAAAGATCCATACCTTTCCCACAAACATTCAAAATCTAATAACCACCACATTCATCCCCAATATTTCCACTAAAACTAACTCCTTCTTCTGAACACTTACTCCTAACGAGGTGTTTTCAACATCATCAGCATACCTTTTAACTAAGGGATATCACTACCAACTCCATTTGGAAGGTAAAAGTATATAATAAAATATGGTATTTGATCCTCCTCGCAAGCCACAATAGACTTCCCCACAAACAACATCTTTTCAACAAACACATCACCAAAAATCACAAGTGTGAACTCTGCAATTCCAACCACGAAAATACTATCCACATTCTGAAATTTTGTCCCAAACTAAATTATGTTTGGCATGATTTCCTCCCCCTCACACAAACATCAATCAACCATTTCAATTTTGATAACCATTTTTCTTGGCTCAAACTCAATTTCTCTAATAATTCCATTCTATTTAGAAACATCCCTTGGTCCACTATCTTCTCCTTTACATGGTCGAATATTTGGAAGACAAGAAACAATTTTTTTTTCTGAAAAACGAAACCTAGACTCTCCTTGTATGACATCATGCAAAAGGTTATTGAATTCCACTAACACACAAAATTCTCCCACACTACTAAAGCCCCAATCTTGCTAGAAATCAAGTGGAACCCTCTATAAGCACACTTTCTAAAGCTCAATACATGTGGTTCCTCACTATCTCCAAATGGTCCTGGCGACGCTGATGGAGTATTCCTAACGGATATTGGATACTGGATTATGGGCTTTGTTGTTCATCTTCCAAGCACTACCAACAATTTTGTAAAACTCATGGCCATCTATTAAGGACTTATACTGGCTATAGGAATGAAAGTGAACAAACTTATTATCGAGTCCAACTCACAGGTAGTTTAAAATTGGCTTTCTTATGTCAAAACTAACCACAAATACCTATCTCTAATCCTTGAATGCAGGCACCTACTGCAGCGGATACGACACTACAATTTAACTCACTGCCATAATCTAACAATGTTGCAAACATTTTAGCAAAATATGGAAGCTCAATGTCTACTAAATTGTACTGATTTTGTTATCCTCTTGAAGGACCTATTAATATCTATTATGAACATGATCAATCTGGTGTTTCCTACTATAGGAACTCTTTTGTACAATCTGGGTTGTATGACCATATGAGCCACAAACCTTCTGTAAACTCTTTTCCATAAGTTAATGAAATATCATCTATTTACCCAAAAAAAAAAGACTAAGAGACACACAATCATGTGTATTTTTTAGTTACATGTGGTAAAAATGCACACTACATGTGTATTTGTCTGTAGAATATATATATATATATAATCTTTTAAAAAATAAACTAATGTTAGAAAAGATTATCATTAAGTTCTAATATATATACACTAGATATGCATTCCTCTACAAGATGCAAAATTATATAGGTTAACTTTTCCTTTTCCATTTTTTTTTTTTTTTGGTATTTGTTGATAATTATGAGTAAAAAGATAATATGAAACTTAGGTAAGGTAATATTTTTAACACATAGTTTTATTACAATATTTCAAATCCATTACAAAATAGAAAAAAATTGAGTATTGAGACATATCAATTCAGGCATTTTAAAAGTAAAAGTTTTGAAAACCTTCTTTACTACATATGTAAAAATGTCTTTAAAAGTAAATACTTAAAAAATTAAAAGTGACTTAATATATTAAAAAATACACCAAAATGTTTTACTTTAAAAATAATTTTAAAACTCTATTTTATTCATCTATAAAATATGCCTTGTGGCTATTAAGGCAACTAGAGTTGACGCATTTATATCAAACTCCTCAAAGAGAAAAAAAAATGTCCCAAAAACTCTAACATATAGCCCATTGAGGCACTTAAAAACGTCTTAATAGCCCTTTCTTTTTTGTAGTGATCATTAATATCTTCAATTAAAAGATCTCACTAATTAACAAATTTCTACAAATATAAATAAGCATAATACTCTAATAATATAAAATCCCTTTCTTTTTTGTAGTGATCATTAATATCTTCAATTAAAAGATCTCACTAATTAACAAATTTCTACAAATATAAATAAGCATAATACTCTAATAATATAAAATTTATGTAGAAATTAGTTAAAAACATAAAATAAATATACTTAAGCAAATTTTGAATCCATATTCAACTAAAGACCAATTCCATACAAAATGGCATTCAAATATATTAAAAATGAAATGGAGAAGCAAAATATAATGAAAAAAAGACATAATATAAAATGTTTAATACGATAATATAATTTGAATTTTATAAGGAATATTAAAGCACGAGGCAAAAAAATAATCCTTCAATTAGTGCCACCTTATGGGTTGTTATTTTGCACAAGTCATTTTGTTGTGTCCATGCATGTGACAATTTCCGCATCTTGGAGGTGAATTTGATCTCCAGCATCTATTGGACAACGATTTTTCTGAGATTGTTGGCAACCCGATTGTTAACCCTTCGTGTTAGGCTTGTAATTTCCTAGTGTGAAGGGTTCATCATACCATAAGGACTCATTTGCAACTAGATAAACATTTGTTTGATAAGCCAGTTTGTACTTTATTTTGGAGTAAATTTTCATAACAGAAGTAGTTGGATTCTTTTTTAACAAACTTCAATGACATGTTAAAAAAGAATTTGAAATATTATGGACCATTTGTTACAAGTACGAGATTGTTCATTGATCTTCACAATGTACACATTGTTACCTCTTTCATCTCTCCTTATTAGTGTCTTGACACTAAATATATCCATTTGAATACTATATTGATCAACAGTTTATGACCTCGGTATTTTGCTTCATTTTTCACATACTTTCTCCATATTATAGAAGGAAATGGATGTCTAGCATGTGATGCCTCTTTGCTATGTTGGCTAAAGTATTGAAAAATTTTATCACACAAAAACCCAGCCAAACCTTTAAGAGGTAATGCATGATATTTATTTAACACACTATGAAAGTGTCCATTTTTCCCGATCAATGGAATTCAAGTAATTGAATGCATCCTTGTTTCTTGTCTTGATTTCTTGCATAATTTTATTAAATTTATCACCTTACTCTCGTTCCTAACATTGTGTATCAATTTAGTTAAGTCTTTCTTTTTTAAGATGACTTTTAAATTTACCTTTTCATGTCTCAAACAAAATCTATGCACTGCATTAGATGGTTTCTATTCAATTATACGATTGATAACACTGAGAATGCCCTTGTGTCTATCAAATATTAAGCAAACTTTTCTCTCAAGCACCACATAACATCGTAATAAATGAAAACAAAAAAAACAAGTCCAGCTTACTGATGAATCTTCAATAATTTCATATGCAAGAGCATAGACATGGTTATTTACATTCTAGTCGCTAGCAACAAGTAGGGCATCTATGTATGCTCCACTAAGAAATGTACCATATATTGATATAATTATATAAAAATGGATAATTCTCAAGATAGATGCCCTAAAGAACAAAAACAAAAACTAGAAGACCTTTTCAATTTCAATGCTACACTATTGGTGTTTCTATCATAAAATTGTACATGGATTGATGTCTTGTAATACAATTATGTATTTTGGGAGTATTTTGGGATTATTTTAAAAGTGTCATTCTAAGAATAGAAAAATATTTCAATTGCAACCTTTCTCGTGTGCTATCCTTTTTATTTTTTATGAACATCAAGACTGAAACAATTTGCGGGCTTCCTATCGAACAACACTGACATATGTATCTAGATAATTCTTTATAATATTATTGATATTTCTCATGATGTACTTATGCACTAAATTTTTATGATTTTTGTTGACAAATTGCACAGGACCTATGTGTTCAAGTACTAAAAATTGAAATCTCTCATTATCCATGTGTTTGTTTCCAAACGATTCGTATATACCAATGACATAGATCTTGTGTTGTTTCATTTTTGCATTCTACTATCAACACTTTACTTTTTCTATTGACCACGTGAATTCTTGTCATTGTTTGACATGCCACATTCTAATGGCATAAATGGTTGGAGCCTTATCATAGAAACTCATACCTAATCTTGATGTCATTTTCAAACTATCTCTGGACACAAACATTTGAAGTGTACAAAGAGTCATGTACAAGTTTTCCTTAGCCCATATTCAAGAAACACATAAAACTATGATAGTCATTTGCATATTCACTAGTAGAGCTGTAAATGAGCCAAACGTTTGTGAACAAAACTCGATCGAGCTCGTTTATGTTTGATTAAAGTTCGTTTGT
>JAXGGT010037207.1:0-12735 GCA_035583425.1 Marsdenia floribunda
AAAACAAAAAAAAAAAAAAAAAAAAAAAAAACTCTAATCCAAACACATTGGTTTCTCAACTTTTATTTTAACTTATTTAGGTTATATTTGGACTAATACAAAGTTCAAATTTTTCACACAAGTTGAGCTTGAGTTGTGATTAAATTTAAGCAATTTATGATACATCCCAGAGGCTAGTCAATCAAAACTCTAAAAGACAAAAGTAAAACCTATCAACATAAGTGTAATAAAGTGCATTGGTATGTCTTTTCAGATATCCCCCCATCTTCTAACACTTCAACACCTTAATAATTATATTATTATTACACGTATAAAATTCTATTTTTCAAAATAAAATCTTATCCAAAATAAAAGAAAAAAGGCTATTGAGACATATCTAATAAAACATTTTAAAATTTTTATTTTTCCATACATAAAATATACATTAAAACTACTAAAGTTGAAGCATTTATATCAAATATTATAAAGCAAAAAATAACATAAGTGCCCTAATATGTAGAACATTAAGACATTTAAAAATGTCCTAGTAAACATTTTTTATTTTTATTTTTAAGTGCATTTACCATATATACTTTTTCATTCTACAAAAAAATGTATATAAATTTTTAAATAAATTTCATTCAAAATAAGAAAGAGACTTTTCTCAAATTACACACTTATCTAAACACAATCTTAATTTATGTTGTATTATTGTTAAGTCCATTTAAACCTTCTATTAATATATGTTTAGTTTTTGATTAAAAAATTGTCAGTTGATTGCCCATTAAAATGAACATAATAAAATTTACGCATTATGAATAAAGATTAAAATAAAGAATAAAATTTACTTTTTTGAACATTATTCATACCACTGAGCCTAACATTTTTGTAGTCAAGTAAGGGAGCAGCTTTGGTCCGAAACTAGGACATTTCTTTCTCTTCGTCCTTTGTTTCTTTTTAGGTTCTTCCCATAATAATTGTCGAAACCTTATTTAGTAACCCAAGCTAATTTTCATATATTGGAAAATTAGTGGTTTTGGCTATGTTTGGACTAGTTTTTATTTTGAGAAATATAAGACTGTATTTGAATTTTCATTATATTTTAAAAAAAAAAAATTATTTGAAACAAACTTTTATTGAAAAGAATATTATCTATAATTTTTTTAAAAATAAATTTTATGTTGAAAAAAGTAAGAGTTAAATATATAGGTTTTATATGTGTAATGATTGTGTGTAAGAGAATCTTTATTTTGGTAAAAGTGTGTAAGGGTGATTATTAATAATATATATTTTTAAATAAGGTGGGTCTACAAATTTTATAGATGTGTTTTTGGAGGACAAGTATTAATTGGAAAAAAAATCTTATCCATATGTGTTGGGTGTTGGGAAACAAAACTTCTTTTCTCAACTCTAATATAATAGAAATTCAAATATAACCTAAATTTTTGAAATTCAGTGAATTTTATTTTGAAAAAGATGTATGCTTTATATGTGTAATGATGATATAATTATTGAAATGTTGGTTTTTAGAATGATGTGATTAATGTTAATTTTAGAATGATTTGACAATTTTAGTGGACCTTACTCTCTATGATTTGACAAAAAGTAAATTAATGTAAGTGCTATATATCCAAACAAAAACTACCAACTTATTTTTAAAATAAGTAGAAAACTCAAAATAAAAGTTAGTCCAAACACACCCTTTAATTTTCATTTTGGACAAATAGATCTTTATTTTTAATTTTTAGATAATTATATCTCATTTTATATTTAATTGAACAAATGTATCCTTTGAGTAAAATTTGATAATTTTCAATCACCAAAATTCACTTGCTAAGTACATGCACGTCCCATTAAGTGCATTTTTGTGATTTAAAATCTCATTAATTAACTAAAATCTAGATAAACCATTATTTATTCCAATGAAATTATTTAAGAAGAAATAATAATCAGAAATAGAAGAAATTGAAAATTTTGATGAAATTAGAAGAAACAAGAGTTTCATTAAGATGTGAATGAGTTATTAAAATTATAAATGACAAAATTATGATTCATGGGACATATACATGCTTGACACGTAATCAAAATTTTGTTAAAAAAGTCATTATGTCCAATTAAAAATAAAATAAGAATCTAATTATCTAAAAAATAAAAATATATTTGTCCAAATAGTAATATTATGGAAATAGCTCATTTTTCTTTATATATATAAGGATAAATAGCCAATTTAGTCCCTTAAGTTTATATTTTAGTCCATTATGGTCCCTCATGTTTATTTTTGTTCAAAGTAGTCCCTTAAGAATTTTAGAATTAATCAAAGTGGTCCTTTGACCATTAATATCCAAATATTCCGTTAACTTTCCTTTCTCGTGCCTTTTTTAGATAGATATTTTTGTACTTTTGTTCAAAATTAAAGAGAGTTTAGGATGTCACACGCAATGAGAGTTAACGAAATATTTAGATGTTAATGGTCAAAGGACCACTTTGATTAATTTTAAAATTTTTAGGGGATTACTTTGGACAAAAATAAATATGAGGGACCATAACAGATAAAAACATAAACTTAAGGGACTACTTTGGATAAAAATAAACATGAGGGACTATAACAGATCAAAACATAAACTTAAGGGACTAAATTGGTGATTTATCCTATATATAATTTACAAAAAAGACTTTTTCAAGAGTATATTATTGGACTTGTCGAATACCTCCAATAATGTCCAATAATATTATACTATTAAAGTAACAATCTATCTCAACATTTCATCAAGTTGATAGGTTAAATTATTATGACTATATAAAGTTCCGTCAAGTGACCATTTTATGTTACCTACCAAAAAAAAAGTACCCATTTTATGGATAAGATTAGAAACTTCAAATCCATTGCCACGTCATGAATGAAAAATTAGTCCCATTAATTATACTTTTCATACACTTCGACTCCTTTCCTTTTAGAATAATTGGCTTTTAATCTATTTACATTTAGCAACTTTAATTCTTATATTTATGTATATATGTATATATTCTTCTAATTTTTTAGTTTTCTCTCCTTTTTATTTGTTGCATAATACTTTTTTGTAACTTAAAATAGTATATTTTTATTCACCTTTTATGTTATTTTTGGTTATTTTAAGTAAAAAAAGACTAAACATGCAATAAATAAGGATGAAAGATCGAAAAACTATTTAAAAAAAAAAGAAGCAAAAGATTAAGGACCAAACTTGTCAAATATATGTAATTTAGAGTCTAAAGTTGCAAATCCTCCTTCATTTTATTTTAACAAAAAGAAAATTTCCACATTCTATTACTTTCCAATCTTCCTCCCTTTCATTTTAACTTTTGCTTTTTTTCACATGCATTCTATTACTATTTTACTAAATTTATCCTTCAGTAAAAATTTTCTATTAAACCTAAACCATGTATTGAAATTGTAATGCATTTATATTGGTAAAATTAGTATTTAGCATCTTATAAATTATATTTTATCATTTTTGTCCTTGAACTATAATTTTGTATCAAATGATTTGGGATGTGTATGTATATTTTGTTGTGCATTATCCATCCTTTTGCTTGCCTCTACAAGTTTCCCATTTTTAGACTGCTCTTACACTTGTTTTGTCCGTTTCTTTTATCGTTGAGATCAGAAATAAATGAGATCCAATGAAATTGTCCTTTGACTATTATACTTCAAATTCACTTTTATTGTTAACTTCTTGGAATTGATCCAATCTTGTAAATATTTGTGATATATATATTCCATTGTCGTAAACAATGGAATTGGCACCGTGTATTATATGTTTTCTAGTTGTTCTGTTATGGTATTTCTGTCCGAAATTATTAGGCTTTCCAAGAAGTTGGAATCATTTACCATGGATGTAGGCCATATATACTATACGGTTGGATCTGTCCTTTTATCTCTTTGCAATGGAGAAAGTAATGATACCCAAATACCCAAATAACAAACACATTTGAGGTAATCTTTCACAATGGATTTTTTTTTGTTTTTTTTCCCAAGTTAGTAGATCCCATAACTAAATAACTTCTAGAGAGATAATTGTACATAGAGGCACATCAGTGGTGCCACTGTTGGTACAAATTCAAAAGAATCTCTCTCCATCTTTTAACATATCGTTAATTTTTGGTAATCTTTTATCCTCATCGACTAATTCAAGATAGATTTATAAGGTAGAACTCCAAGATTGTAGCACAGATGGTTAAAATGCGGTACAAGGTTATTTCTGCTGGGATTTGAACTGAAGCCCTCCATTTGACAAACCACTTGGAGGCACATCAGTGATGCCCATGTTGGTACAAACTCAAAAGAATCTTTCTCCATCTTTTAACATATCCTTAATTTTTTGTAATCTTTTATCCTCATCGACTAATCCAGGAGAGATTTATAAGGGAAACTCCAAGACCGTAACACATGATTAAAATGCTTCACATGGTCAACCCTAAAGAGATTTGAACTCAAGACCTCCACTTGACAAACCAAGTGTAGCCACATAAGTGGTGCCAATGTTGGTACAAATTCAAAAGATCTCTCTCTCCATCTTTCAACATATCCTTAATTTTTGGTAATCCTTTATATATCCTCATCAACTAATCCAAGAGAAATTTATAGGAGAGAACCCCAAGATTATAATACAAAGTCGTCCCTGATGAGATTTGAACCTAGGATATCCACTTGACAAACTAAGTGGAGGCACATAATTAATGGGATACCCCCTTGTTCTCATATATCCTTAATTTTGGTACTAGAATAATCACCTAAGTTTTCCACAATAGCTTCTGCAACCTCGTATGTCACTATCTATCCCGCGGGGAAAGTCAAAAACTTGTATTAAAAAATCCTATTGATTAAATTTCATGTCTTATATTGAGTTTTCGTGTGATCATGTGATTCGTAGCAATCAAAAGTAAAAAAAAAATAACAAGTAAAAAAATAAAAAGTGATTAGGTAAAATTTTACATACCACTTAATTAATCTAAAATTACTTTTATAGATTTTGATGTCTACAAGTATGACACAATTTTGGCAATTAATTTCAAGTTTTTATTGAGCCTTATTATTATTATTATTATTTTCACCAAATTAAAAAAAAAAAATTGAAAGAAAAACTTCTTCGAAAATGATAATAAGGAAAGAAAGAAAATTTGACAGGAAAATTTCTATGACGATGATAAAACGCAAATCTACATTTATTCAAATTAGATTGGAAGTACACTAAATCAAAATTTTTTCCTGAAAATTCTACAGGAAGGGCAAAACTCAGTACATCACTGTTAAAGTTTGTCGCTAGCCATAATACTGTAGCAACTCTGTCTATATAAGTGCTGCTTCCTCTTCATACCATTTCAATCCATGGAAGCAGTTTTCAACGCAGGTTTTACTTTGTGTTGAGGTACTTTTCCTTCAGTCTGAATAATCTCCTCCAAACCCTTTATAACATGGAATAGTTCCCATCACTCTCTCTCTCTAAGCTTTCTTTTTGTTCTAATTTCTTATCGGGTGTTTCTTGATAATATTTTCACTTCAATAGTTCTTTTGATTGTTTTTCATTTTCCTTTTTCCTATTTTACTCTCTGTGCACATCTTTAGTTCTCATGGGACTTGCAAACATGATATATATATACGGTGTGGACTTTGCCATCTTGTATTCTATTACATGTGGTCATTTCGTCAAGTTTGAGAAACTTACATTCTTGAATTAGTGTAATATAGACAGATGCCTAATTAAGGCATATGTATTTACTAGTTTTCTTAACAAAACAGAGATATGTTTTAGATATATACCTAATTAACACAAATACTATACCTTATCGTACCTGAATTAATAGATTGGACGCATCTTTCAGAACGAGTTATGCTCTATTTGGGCAAGATTTTTCTTCCTTTTTTTTTTTAGATTGAGAAACGTGAAATATATATATATATATTTTTTAAATTGAGTTTATGTCTGATAAATTGTTATTTGAATAATATTTTATTTATTTTTCTAATAAAGTACATTTTTTGGGAACATAATCATTATATATTATATTTTTTGTAGTGTTGTCTTCCTGAAAAAATTTGTCATAATAATATAAGTCCAATATGTTTTCTATTATCAATTAAGGCAATATAATATATTTTATAAAAATAGATTGAATTATTAACACAAATTCCCTAATGAGGTTCCAAATACCAAATTATTTCACACGTCTCAGCTATCTCCATGTGCATTTCTTCCTTTCTTGTACTAAAACAGGTAAAATATTGTGTAAATAATGACTAAAGAAAAACCCGACTAGAGTATTATAAAATATTTACTTTGTGCCAGTGCTTTAGTACTTTTAACCCATGATGTGATAAATTGTTGAATCAATCAAACTGCAGGGAAAGATATAAACCATACAAGTTCGTTGTGGAATTATAGTAAAGAAGCAAAGAAGATGTGGAAGCTTAAGATAGCAGAAGGCAAGGGACCGTACCTATACAGCACTAACAATTTCGTGGGCAAACAAATATGGGAATATGATCCCAATGGTGGACCCCCTAAAGAACGAGAAGCATTAGAAAGGGCACGAGAAGAATACAGGAACAACAAGAAAAAGGGTGTCCGTGCATGCAATGATTTGTTCATGAGAATGCTAGTAATTATGATATCTCTGTCCCTTCCTCAATACAAGACGAATTATTAATAAAAGATTATGGGTGAATTTTATGATTTCATAATATGAATTTTCATGCACAGCTTATTAAAGAAAGTGGTTTGGATCTTTTGAGCACCCCACCTGTTCGACTTGCTGATAATGAAGACGTGACCTTTGAAGCAACAACAACAGCAATTAAAAAAGCTCTACGGTTAAACCGTGCCATCCAAGCTAGTGATGGCCACTGGCCGGCCGAGCATACTGGTCCAATGTTCTACACACCACCACTGGTAATAGAAAAGGCGTGGGCTATTTGAGGATCCCTTACACGTCCCCATCGTATATATTTCTTTCTCTTCATTATTCTCATTTGTTTCGGTATAGTTTTTACATTTATTAATGTTCCATTAGCCATATTCACTTAACATGAAAATTTGACACCAATATAATATAGTAGGGTAAAGTATTGACCTAAATTTTTTTAAAATCCGTGGAACTTTTTGACACCAACATAATATATTTGTGTACTTTAATGTAAATGGACACGATTAAAATCCATGGAAATTTTTCATGCATATCATCCTTATATTTAATATTAATTATATAATTATACCCATGGAATTCTGTCACACTAAATATTTATACATAAATTTCTTTTATTTTTTAGATGAAGCTAATTAAAGATTATAATTGTTTGCTGTTAATATTATATAGGTATAGTCATATTATTTTTAAATTTTTGTATTAAATAATATAAAATACAATAAATAATTATTTGTAATATAGTTTTTTTTTATTGTTTTTTTTTTGAAATTCTTGAGGTATTTTTGTCTCTATCGTGTCTCGAACTCATGATCTCTCGAATCATGAGTAAGACTGCTACCAACTAAGTTATACCTTTTTAACTAATGTTAATATACAGTTTTTTTTATTTTTTTTTCTACTAAATTAAAATTTTTTTCAATATATAAATTATGTACACATTGTGAAGAAAACTATTTATTAAATTACATGCTGAATCTTTATATTTACTAAAAATTTATAATGTAGTATTATAATCTTTTAAATAGAGATGACATGGATGATTAGTTTTTCGAGGAATCCTTCCCTATTCTTATCCCGGTCGATTCTTATATGCATTTCTCATCTTTATACCTATCGTCGATGAGAATTTATTTACATCCCATCCTCTCCCATGAAGGATCCCTAACGTGAATTTTTGGTCTCCTAACATCTTTACAAGTATTTTTATTCTCTATTTTTAATTAAATTATTACTAAAACATTACTAAATAATTTTCCTGGATATAAAAAAAAAAAGTATTCTCTTATAAATTTTTTAATATAGTATTTTAGAAAAAAAAAATCGTAAAATAGAATAAGAAAAAAAAAAAAATCTAATCTCTTGATGCAAATAAAAAATTTCCTTCTACTAATTGAAATTATAGGGAAAAAAGTTAGTAAATTGAAGAATGTGAAAAGATAAGTAAAAAATTAAAAACATACTTTAAAAAAAACTAGTGATAATTTTTTTTCTTTTTTCTTTTTTGTTATAATTATAGTCAATATATATATATATATATATATAAATTACCGTTGTTTTAACTATATATAATATAAAATTTTTCTATATTAAATTTTACATAAAAATTTAAAATTAAATCACTATATTTATCCAAAGAGTTAATGATATGATATTATGAGTCTATAATTTTATAAGTAATATATGTTAAAAATTTCAATTACTCTGTTAATATAATTGTAATTTTATTTAATTTTAGGTTAAAAATGTTCTTATAATATCTTTTTGACTATCTTCTGAAGTCGAATATTTTCTACGACCATATTTTGACCATCTTCTAGTGGCCAAAAATTTCTTATAATATCTTTCGACTATCTTCTGATAGTCGAATACTTTTTACGACTATCTTCTGGTGATTGAATCAATTGGATTTTTTATATCCCATTTTTATTTGGAACAACAATGTCTACTGGACATGTCTTTAATCATTATGACATTGTTTACCGGACATGCCTTAATTAAATGCATCTCAGCATCTAATATTCATAAAAAATAAAATTTTTTGGTGACTTCGAAGAGCCACAAATTTGTTATAAAAATAAAATTGCATACCTTTTTTATTCTTCTTGAATCAAACACCAAATCCTAGATTCTTGGATCAAACTTCAAACTTCTAGGTAAAGCTCTTATGGTGGTGTGATAGAGACTCATGAAAGCTACTATTAAACTATTTCATACAAAATTATTAAATAATATACAAAAACTAATAGTAGAGACTCGTGTTGATAACGTGTTATAAAACTAATTATAAAAGGGGTTAAAAACAGAGAAAGATAGAGAGAATTTATTGCTCTTGTATTTCATTCATCAATTAATAATAGTTTTACAAGTCTTCTATTTATAGATATACAACTCTAGACACTTAAAAGACTTAAAGATTGTGAAGCAAAGAAGTCAAGAGTACATGAGAATCTATTATGGATAAAAGACTAGGAAACAAATAATTAAATAGGTCATAGGAGTCTCCAATGTATATTCATATAATAAATATATTTATAACAAATTACTCTTTTAATATAATTGTAATTTTATTTAACTATATAATTAAAAAAATAAATATTATGGTTATTGTTTAATTAGTTTGTATTGAATTTATACTATTGACCAAAAAAAAAATTTATAATTAATATGATAATTATTATTCTATTTTTATATAACTCTCTCTCTCTCTCTATAAATGGGAATATGTAATTAAGAAAGTATTTCTTGTTTACTATTTTATAAATTTGTATCAAAATTAATATTTACTAAATAATTATCATTATTTATCTTTTAAAAAATTTTAATAATTACATATTATGATTTTTATATAAATTATATATAATTGAAAAAGTGTTTTATAATTGATGGGTACGTGATTAAGTGAAAATACCATCTTCACCATCCCCAATGTTAGCTTTCAGATAAAATTGATGAGATTCCAGGTTGAAAGGGTCCGTCCAGATTATCAACATATCATGATTTTTGATTCATTAATTAGTTTCCTATTTAGTATTTTTACTGAAAATGGTAAAATTATTCCCTGTTTTAATTATCAAAGCTTCAAGGTTTTGGCCTTTCTTTTTTATATTATATATTTTTTATTCCCATATTCCTTTTTGATAATCAAATTCGGCCTTTTGATCTTATTTTCATTTTTTTTTTTTTAGTCAAGTTAAATTAGTTAACAATTGGTTGCAAGATCTTAGTTTCATAAAATAATTAGTCAAAAATATGATCAAAAAGACCAAAAAAAGACAAAATAATAATAAAAGGTCAAAAATTATCACTATTATTACTATTATTATTTTTAATCTCCAATTGACTGGAACTCAATTGAGATTGGCCTTCTTGTCAGAAAGGAAGTTTGTTCAAAACATCTCTTTTATTTTGTCTTTATTTCTAGTATATATTCAATTAATTATTTGTTATGGTCCAAGCATCGTACTTATTTTTCTTTTTGTCACCTCTCTACAGCTTATTGCCTTATATATCAGTGGAACATTTAATACAATACTAACATCGGAACATAAAAAGGAGATGGTTCGGTACATCTACAATCAACAAGTATGTACATCACTCTTTTCAAAAATATTTATAATCTAATTAGTCGTTTATTTTCTCTTTCTTCCTGAATGAGAAAAAAGAAAATAGAGAAATGAAAACTGTTTTGATTGGAATGAATAAAAAATGAGTTACCTGCAGAACGATGACGGAGGTTGGGGATTCTACATAGAAGGACACAGTACAATGATTGGCTCAGCCCTCAATTACGTTGCGTTACGGCTGCTTGGAGAAGGGCCAGATGATGGTGATGGTGTTGTTGCCAGAGCTAGAAAATGGATTCTTGATCATGGTGGTGCCACTGGCATTCCCTCTTGGGCAAAGACTTATCTTTCGGTGTAAATCTATTCTCATGTTCTCCAAAACGATGAGTAAATGTTAGACATGAATTGAAGTGATTGCAGTATTCTGAATTTTTTCTTTTGTTTTTTTTCATATCCATTTTCTAACTTTTTAATTAGGTACTTGGAGTTTACGAGTGGGATGGATGCAACCCATTGCCCCCAGAATTCTGGCTTTTCCCTTCAATGTTTCCTTTCCATCCAGCCAAGATGTGGTGTTATTGTCGAACCACCTACATGCCCATGTCCTATTTATACGGAAGGAAATATCATGGTCCTCTTACTGATCTTGTTATGCAATTACGTGAAGAAATTCACGTGAATCCATATGACCATGTTGACTGGAACAAAGCTTGCTATGACTGTTGCAAGGTCGTTAAAATATCTTTACTTCAAATGAACTGATACTGAAACAATGCCCAAACTCTTTTTGTAGTCTAAATGCATGCAGATTATTGGTTTCAGGAGGACTTGTATTATCCCCATTCGTTCGTGCAAGATCTTTTGTGGGATAGACTTAATTATATGACTGAGCCAATTATGAGACGTTGGCCTTTTAACAAGATCAGAGAAAGAGCTCTCCAAAAGACAATTAAATACATGCGGTATGGAGCAGAAGAGAGCAGATATTACTGTTGGAAATGTTGAAAAGTTTGGTAGTGTATTTGTTTTTTCCCTTTGCATTGAATATTAGATATTTTAACATGTGATTTCACTGACTATATATAGCAAATGAATTAGTAGCTTTGTTTTTTCATTGTTTCCTCTTTTTTTAATGGTATACAGTGTTTGCAAATGATGTGTTGGTGGGCACATGACGCAAATTGTGATGAATTTAAGTATCACCTTGCTAGGATTCCTGATTATTTGTGGATTGCTGAGGATGGAATGAAAATGCAGTTGGTTTACGTATAATATGTATAAATATATATGAACTTGATATAAGTTGGGAAAAAATATAGTGTTAATTATATATATATACACACATTCATAATAAATTAAAATCATAAAAGGAAGACATATCTTAATTGATGATATCATTAAATCTTAAATTTTAAATGATTCCAAATCTCTAAACCTCAACCATGATGTTTCGTATTTTTTGTCTAAATTTTTCATTTTAATGTGAGTGTGGACTTTCTTAAAATTCTTATCCCAAACTCGCACCCTTATTAATATGATATGATAGAATAATG
Source organism: Marsdenia floribunda (assembly GCA_035583425.1). Classification (NCBI taxonomy): domain Eukaryota; kingdom Viridiplantae; phylum Streptophyta; class Magnoliopsida; order Gentianales; family Apocynaceae; genus Marsdenia; species Marsdenia floribunda. Next base: position 11,777 of record JAXGGT010037207.1, read on the forward strand.
TTTTAATAAGATAAGAATAGTATACAAAAAAATATGTGCAATGTAAGAATAATTTATAATAACTTGACCTTATTATAAAATTAAATAATTTAGTATAATTGGACTATTATGCCTTATTAGCAATTATGATCCAACTTTTGGAGCCATCAAAGAGACCGAAAATGAACCAAATTAAACTGAACTCTCTAATAAAGTTATTTTGGTAGGTCCAAAATAGTTTAATATTGCATTCCTAGGGAAATTCAAATTATAGGAGTCAATGGTTGTCTTAAGATTTAATGATCATACAATTATTCTCATCAATCAACCAAATATTTTGAATGATCTAAAATGAACTTTATACCCCACATTCAAATCTTCAACAAATCATACATAAAATTATAATTTAAGATTAAGTATTAAATTATTAAACTCAAATTTAACTATAAACTTAAAAAACTCTAGGCCTCATCATGATGGTGTCTTTTAAAAGGATAAAGATTCCATATTGTAAAAATATAGTTTTCATGGTTTTATGAGTTTAATTAATTCCAAGAAAAAAAGATAAAGATTCAAATTGTACTCTTTGTGAAGTTTAAAAATTTCAAACATTATTGGTTCGAAGGATATTTAATTTGTATGGTCAAATTTAGTTAAAATATCAATGATTCAGTCTATTAAATCAATTTATATTTCTAATTTTACTTCAAAAGTCAAAAACAGAGGTACATTTAATAAAATTCAGAAATTAGTTACAAATAAATCTAGGATAATATGAAATTAAATTATATATATTAAGTCAGCTCTTCGTGTTTAATAAATAAATGCGTTGATTTATAAATTTAATTAAATTATGTATAAAATGGACTCAACATTAATAAAGATAATAAAATATTTTATTTAATTTTGAATAAAATAAATAAATATGAATATTACACTTAAATGACACAACTAAGAACAATGACTATATAGCAGACATG
>JAXGGT010037224.1:0-12729 GCA_035583425.1 Marsdenia floribunda
TAAAAGTATAATTAAAAGCTCAATAATTTAATATCAAGACCATTAAAGCTTAATAATCCAAATTACCCAAATAATACCTAAAAATCATAAGAATGATAGAATGGATGTATTAAATGTTAAGCACAAAGGGTCCAAAACACATAAATCCATATATTATCACTGGCCAGATCCAAGGGCCGAGAATAGCCATTATTATTGTCGTGATGATTGTTGTTGCAGCATAGTTGACTATTCTAAGCTGAAGATAGATGTGTGGGATGGTCCTGCGGAGGAACGAATCTTGCTGAGGAGTAGGTGGTTGTTGTGGAGGATTCGTTTGAGTAGCCTTCTGAGAGTGAGGTTGAAGGCCACGGTCCTAAGGATGCTGATAAGAATTGGAGTTGAAACTGAAACTATTGGTTTTATTCTTATTGCATCGGTTGAAGCAATTGTCTAGTTTCAGAGCTTCCTCCTTTTTGAACTGGTAGAGCTCGATCTCGGAACACTCAAGTTCTTCTTTGCGAATCCATTTGTAGATTTTAGCAAAAGGGTCTTGTGTAGTCTACAACTAGAGGATGCCGAGCTTTGAGGGGTATCGGCCAAGGCGAAGTCTACTGCAGAAAGCTTCAATATATGTAGCTTCGGTGCAGTTGTAAACTTTGTGCTTTTCTTGGATAAAGCGCTTTTGATATTCGACCAAGCTTTCGTCTTTGCATTGTCGAATGTTGTGAAGATGGATTCGGGGCTTCTTTTGCAATCTGCTACCTGCAAAATGCTGCAAAAAGAGCTTCCCAATTGTGAAAAAGATTCAATTGAGCCTGCGAGGAGGGTAACGAACCAGTCAAGGGCCTGGCCCATCAATGTGCTAGGGAACCACCGGCAAAGGAGCATGTCGTTAGTGGCATGCATGACCATAATAGTGGCATCATGTTTAATGTGAAATTTCAAATCAGTAGAGCCATTGTATTTCTCAAATGTTGGAATTTTAGATTTTTCTAGAAAGGGGGACATCATAGTATTCCAATTTCAATGGTTTAGACTCAAAGATGTTCCACTATGTTTCCAGTTGCTGAAATTAGGCAGGATGAGCTACATTCACCCGTAGAGTTCTTTTATTTTGGCATCGGCTTCATGAGTAGGCATAGCGGGGTTACTGGTAGTGTCAAGAGATACATGTTTGATTTCATGAGAATTGATATTGATAGAAGGAGAACCGGCTAGAGGAACCAATTGTGCAGCAACTAGTTGTTGAGGAGCAGAAGGCCAAGCAGCTGTTGGTGGAGGAGCCAGAGGTTGAGACCGATAGGGGGCCTGTGGTGGCGGAGTGGGGAAGTCGTTAGCACCTTCGGCAGTTGAACCGACTTCCTCTTGATATTTGCATATTGCCTTAGAATCACCACATTTCTGCTTGAGGAATTCTTTGATTTCATCCAAATGTGCAAGCATAAGGTCATATAATCAGCCTGTGAGCATTTGCCTCGCTTGGGATGAAGGCCTAGCTGTTCGTGGAAGCTGTTTATGCCAACCCTTTCAGTGCCATCAGAAGGCCTTGCTAGTTGCTTACCATGAGCATGATGGCGAGAGGGTCCGTAGGATGTAGACTAAAGTAGTTGATCCTTGGAGCGAGGGACCGACAAAGGGATGTGGTCAGCAGTAGGACAGAAGATGACACGGTGGGGCTGGGCTTTCGGTTGAGCTGGAGTGGGATTGAAAGTGTGGTGCCTAGATGGGTTGGCAGATGTAGGGGAAGGATGATGACTCATTGTCATAATGAAAGATGAGTGAGTTGTTTTTGTTACTGGGAACAGTGGGCTCCAATATGATGTAACAGAAAGGTCATTCTTTCTGAGAGCTGAGGTGGTCGAATAGTCTTTCTTTGAAAGGTCCTTCTGTCAAGCAATCTAATGGTCCTACAAAAGAAAGGGGAGAGATGTTTGTCCCTAAAAAAACTCTGATACTTAAGTTAGTAGTCTGTTCGTGAGGTCAAACTCCAATAACAAAGGGAATTAAATGCACTTACCTTAAATGAGAGACATTAATAACTTTTATAGGAGACATATCTTAAAGTAGTTAAGTAGTTCTCCAATGTGAAATTTGTTCATTCTCAAGATAAAACCCCTTGAGGGTACAATAGTCAATTTAATATAAATGGGGCATAAATATAGAATATATTTAAATACACCAACCTGAATACTTTAAATAATTATTTTAATATTTTAAATACTCGAATATATGTGTGTGTGTGTGTATTTTAATATATTTAAATTCTTTAAAAAAAATTCTTTGAGATTTTCTTTTTAATTCTTTTTTATACTATATTCAACTGCATTTTTTTCTATAATATCATAAATTCTGAAATAGAAAATTCATAGATTTTTTCTTAAAAAAAAAAAAGAAAAAGGATTGAGGTACTTTTGCCTTTGTCATATCTCAAACGTATGATTTCTTCAATCATAAGTAAGACTGCTACCAACTGAACTACGATTTCTTGACAAAAATTCATAGATTTAGTCTTGTAATAATTATTTACTTTATATAATTTAATTTTAAACCTATTATTTTAATTTTTAAAATTTCATAATTATTTATGTTCTGTTTATTTAGTCTTTGTTTCTTTCAAAAAATATATATATATATATACTTTTATGATCAAAACTCATTAAGTATCGAATACACATGTCTATGTATATATAAGTGTAAAATTGTCAATTTATTACGTTTTTTATTAAAAAAAAATTAAAATTATTTGTTGGATGAAAAAATTAAATTGAACATTTATTTTTCCTCTGCAACTATCGCCACACTTGCAGGTTGCAGCTGGAGCCACAACAAGACTATTTCTTTTTTTCAAGAAAAGGGAAGAACTTGAGAAGAAATTATGAATGTTTGTAGAGTTAATACATACAATACTGTCAGTCACGAATTTGTCAGAACAAATATTTGATGGGAGAATATGACAATTAAAGGAAACTTTTATTTATTAATATCTCCCCAACTTGTAAGAATATGTTAGGAACCTGAAAAATAACCAACAAAGGCAGAAAGATAAAAGAAAACAATTTTAAAGAAGACAATTTTTATTGTGGAAACCCTATAGGGAAAACCACGAGACTCTTGAGTCCACCCTAAATTTCACTATTAACCAATAAGTGAATACAAAAGAGTCTCAATCAAATAGATTGTACAAGCAGCCCCAAAGAAGTAATAAACTTCACAAAAACAAAGAGATAAGAAAAAAGGAATAGAATCACCAAAAACATAGTTCTCTGTTGTGAAACGAATATCTTCAAATCCAACCATTGAAATCCGATGACGAGTTCTTATTCCTGCGATAATTTGGTTCTCTTTTACACCTCTACCAACTTTAGTAATTAGTAGTGTGTGTAAATATTATAGAACAAAATTGGTAATTATTGTACTTTTATTATTATCAAAGTCATCTATGCTTTAAAATTGAATATTGCCACTGTTTATATATATATACCTGTGTGTTAGATTCAAGAAAAATGTTTCCTTTAACTACTGTAAAAAATTCAGCCAAATCAGAGGGGATTTGACCACCCGATCATCTAAAGAAAAATTGACTGCCAGTTTAAAATAGAAAATTCTGTACACAACTTCTATCCTTATCTTTCTTCCTCTCTTAGCTGCCCTTGACTCTCTCTATCTCTATTGTCTTAAATTCACCTCCCAAAGAGGTTACTTATATAGAGAGTTTTCATAATCCTAATAGGACTAGGTTTAGGTTTAAAGAACCGGGCTTTAAAAAAAACATAGGAGGGCAACCTAAGCCCAACAAATCTCCCCCTCCTGACTATGTAAAAGAAATTAATCACTTGTCATCCTAGCAAGAGCACAACAAACTTCAAACTTCCACCTTGGTAATGTTTTTGTTAACATGTCTGCCCCATTATCATCTGTGTGAACCTTCTCAAGTTCTACCAACTTATCATTCAGTACCTCACGTATCCAATGATACCTTACATCAATATGTTTAAACTTTGAATGAAAGGTAGGATTCTTACCAAGATGGATAGCACTTTGACTATCACAATGTAAGACATACTTTCCTTGAGAATAACCAATTTCATTCATAAACTTCCTCATCCATAATAACTCTTTGCATGCTTCTGTAGCTGCTATAAATTCAGCTTCTGTAGTAGATAATGCAACAAATCTCTACAAACGAGATTGCCATGAAACAGCTCCCCTTGCAAAAATATCAAGTAGCCTGAAGTAGACTTTCTAAAATCAATATCACCAGCCATGTCTGAATCTATGTAGCCTTCAAGAATACACTTCTCATTACTAAAACAAAGTTTTAGACTAGAAGTGTTGTGAAGATATCTCATAATCCACTTCACAGCTTCCTAATGTTCTCCCCTGGATTTGAAAGAAAATGACTAACAATACCAACTGCATGAGCTATATCTGGTCTCGTGCACACTATCGCATACATCAAACTACCAACTACTGAAGTATAAGGAACCTTCTCCATGTCCTTCTTTTCTTCTTCAGTAAAGGGACTATCTTTGGCAGTTAATTTGAAGTGACCACTAAGAGGAGTACTTACAGTTTTGGATTTATCCATTTTGAATCTCTAAATTAACTTTTTAATGTAATTCTCTTGAGATAACCAAAGTTTTCTTGCTTTCCTATCACAAGATATTTTGATTCCAAGAATTATCTTTGCTGGTCCCAAGTCTTTCATAGAGAATGACTTGCTTAATTCCAATGTCAATTTGTTAATTCTTTCAAAATTCTTACCAACTATAAGCATGTCATCAACATAGAGCAAAAGGATGATAACATCATTATCAGAAAACTTTTGCACAAAAACACAATGGACTGAAGTAGTTTTCTTGTAGCCTTGCTTGCTCATAACAGACTCAAATTTCTTATACCATTCCAATTTCAATTTGTTAATTCTTTCAAAATTCTTACCAACTATAAGCATGTCATCAACATAGAGCAAAAGGATGATAACATCATTATCAGAAAACTTTTGCACAAAAACACAATGGACTGAAGTAGTTTTCTTGTAGCCTTGCTTGCTCATAACAGACTCAAATTTCTTATACCATTGTCTTGGTGCTTGTTTCAAACCATATAAACTTTTCTTCAACTTGCACACATGATCCTCTTTACCTTCCACCTGAAATCCCTCAGGTTGTTCCATGTAGATTTCTTCCTCAAGATCACCATGAAGAAAATCTATTTTTACATCCATCTGCTCAATCTCTAAATCAAGACTAGCATCTAGACCGAGCAGAACCCTAATTGATGAAAAGTCTACACCTTTCCTTTGATTAAAACCTTTGACAACTAGTCTAGCTTTATACTGTGGATTTGAAGATTGTTCTTCTTTCTTCAATCTATATACCCATTTATTTTTCAAAGCACTTTTACCCTTAGGTAATTTTACTAAGTCAAAGGTATGATTGTCAGATAGAGACTTCATCTCATCCTCCATAGCATCTAACCAAAGTTGTTTTTGCTCACTATCAATAGCCTCTTGATAGCACTCTGGTTCTCCCCCATCAGTCAAAAGTACATATTCATTAGGAGAATACCTGGTAGAAGGCTATTTATCTCTTGTTGACCTTCTAAGAGGAGCCTCTTGTGGTTCTTCAGTCAATTCATGTGCTTCTTCAGTGATTTCCTGATCATTGATTTGATAATTTTCTTCCTGCAATTCAATGTGTGAGGTATTTTCAATTATATTAGGTATAGGGTGTGTAGAATTCTTATCCAAATCAATAGGCCCATAATGCATCTCTAATCCTGCTTTGTCAACCTTTTCAAAATCATCAATAGTCTAGTCTTCAAGGAATACCACATCCCTACTTTTGGCAAGTTTCTTTTTAATTGGATCATACAATCTGTATCCAAATTAATCCATGCCATATCCAAGAAAGATACATTGTCTTTTCTTTGAATCTAACTTAGACCTTTCATCTTTTGGAACATGAACATATCTCTTACAACCAAAGACACGTAAGTGATCATAAGAAACTTTCTTACCTAACCAAACATTTTCTAGAACATCTCCATCCAAAACAATAGTAGGAGATACATTGATGACATGAATGATTGTATTCAAAGCTTCTCCCCAAAAAGATTTAAGTAACGTGGCCTCTGAAAGTAAACATCGAACCCTTTCAACCATAGTTCTGTTCATCCTTTCTGTCAAACCATTCAACTGAGGAGTCTTTGGAGGTGTCTTCTGATGTTTGATACCTTGTTGTTTACAAAACTTATCAAACTGTCCACAATACTCACCACCGTTATCAGTGTGAATATGCATTTAATCTTATTTCCAGTTTCTCTTTCAACAGAAGCCTGAAACTACTTAAACTTTTCAAAGACTTCATCTTTAGTCTTCAAAGGATAAACCCAAAGCTTCCTTGAATGATCATTAATAAAAGTCACAAAATAAGATGCACCACTAAGTGACTGTACCTTCATAGGACCACAAGCATCAGAATGAAACAAATCTAACAATCTTGACTTTCTTGAAGGAGGATTAGTCTTAAAAGACACTCTATGTTGCTTCCCTGCCAGACAATGAACACATTTTTTTAACTTTGCATTTGTTAATTGCATTCCTTCTAATCAAATAGTGAAGTCCTTTCTCACTAATGTGACTTAACCGTCTGTGCCACAAATTAGATAAATTTTTATTTACTACCATATTGACACAATTACTAGAAATAGAGGCTTGCATCATATACAAAATACAATGCTTCTTTCCACGGGCCACAATAAGAGAACCTTTGGAGAGTTTCCACTCTCCTCCATTAAAACTGTTAGAGAAGCCATCATCATCAAGTCTTCCAACTGAAATCAAATTTATTTTGATATCTGGAGCATGTGAACATCTCAAAGCAATAACTGACTCCCACTAGTAGTCTTCAAACAAATATTACCAATGCCAATAACATTAGATAAATCATCATTACCCATTCTCAATACTCCAAAGTTACCAAGAATGTATGAACAGAAGAACTCTTTCTTGGCTGTAACATGAAGTGCAGCACCAGTATCTACTACCCAGTTCGTGTCATGAGAGGTATAATTTATCATATCCTCATCATATACTACAAACAGATCTTCTGAAGTAGTAGTGGAAACACAATTACTACTGTCACCTTCCTTCACTTCTGAATTACCGCCATTCTTTTTCTCATTCTTCCACTTGAAACAATACTTCTTGATGTGCCCTTTTTTACCACAGTAATGACATTCAATATCCTTGTATCTTGATATGGACTTACTTCTCCTTTTACTTCTACCTTTTTCACCTCTCTCAATATTTCTCCCCCTATTTTATGTAAACAATACATCAGAGAATTGGGATGTAGAATTTGTAGTTTTTCTTCTAACTTCCTCATTAAGGATACCTGCTTTAGCATGTTCCAAAGACATGACACCATCTGGGTCACAACTGGTGTAAGAAATACAGAAAGTTTCCCAAGAATTAGGCAAAGTATTAAGCAACCAAAGTCCCAAAATCTCATCATCAAATTTAACTCCTATAGATGAGAGTTGATCAATAACACCTTGAAAGTCATTCACATGATCCATAATGGTAGCACCATCCTTATATTTCAAATTCATCATTCTTTTTAGCAAGAATAATTTGTTGTCGCCAGTTTTTGAAGCATACATGTTTTCAAGTTTGTTCCATAAGTCTTTAGCACTGGTTTCATTCACAATATGATTTCCCACATTTTCCTCAACCCAAGATCTGATATAACCGCATACTTGTAGATGCTCAAATTCCCATTCTTGATCAGATTTAGACTCAGGTTTACCAGATCCAAAAATAGGCAGATGAAAACTCTTCACAAATAATAAATCTTTCATCTTTCCCTTCCAAGTATAATAATTTGAACCATTCAAATATATCATACAACCACTATTCGGTTCCATACTTCAAACAAGTAAACAAATAATCACAAAACCAAGCTTTGATACCACTATGATGGGAGAATATGACAATTAAAGGAAAGTTTGATTTATCAATATCTCCCCAACTTGTAAGAATATGTTAGGAACCCGAAAAATAACCAACGAAGGGAGAAAGATAAAAGAAAACAATTTTAAATATCGTGGAAACCTTATAGGGAAAACCATAGGACTCTTGAGTCCACCCCAAATTTCACTATTAACCAATAAGTTAATACAAAAGAGTCTCAATCAAATAGATTGTACAAGCAGCCCCAAAGAAGTAATAAACTTCACAAAAACAAAGAGATAAGAAAAAAGGAATAGAATCACCAAAAACAGAGTTCTCTGTTGCGAAACAAATATCTTCAAATCCAACCGTTGAAATCCAATCTCCACTATTTAGATTCAAGAAAATATCTCCTTTAACTGCTATAAAAATTCAGCCCGATCAGAGATGATTTGACCACCCGATCGTCTAAACAAAACTGACTGTCGATTTAAAACAGAAAATTCTGCACACAGCTTCTATCCTTATCTTTCTCCCTCTTTTAGCTGCCCTTGACTCTCTCTATCTCTATTGTCTTAAATTCACCTCCCAAAGAGGTTACTTATATAGAGGGTTTTCATAATCCTAATGGGGCTAGGTTTAGATTTAAAGAATCGGGCTTTAAAAAAAATATAGGAGGGAAACCTAAGTCCAACAGTATACATATATAATTGTTCACTGTATTCGCATATACTGATTCTTATAATTATGATCAGATGATAATCTTTGCCATTAGAATTAATCTTATCAATTTCACCATCAATATATATCGAAGTCAACGATTCATGCCAAGATTAGCTTCAAAGCAAAGGCTTCACCCACTTATTGGTCAATTCATTACAACCACTGGAATTTTGATTGACATATATATATATATATATGTATAGCTCGGATTCATGTTGTTCCGTTCACGCAATTGCTTTATTGATTAATTGACTAGAGAGAGTTGATGCAATTGTTGTTGGAAATGACTCTTTTAATCTCCCCATGCATTGGAAGAACATAAAAGAGAATTGTATGAGATTAATTTAAATTATTTAACAATTTTAACTTATTGTTTTCCATATTTTTCTTTTTCACAAGATTAGAATTCTTGATATTTTGAACAATTATATTCTGTACTGCTTTTATCTCAGTACTATAATAAATACATGTGTTAGGGAAGTTTATCCAACATTTGTAGTTCCTACTCCCAAGAAAAAAAACTAAGTGGATGTTGGAAAGTTCATGATGGCGATTGGATATACTTTTTTCTTCCATAAAATATCACTCAATTTAATTTTGGAAAAAATTTCCCTTTTTGTCTCACATTTTTTTATATTTCTTCAATTAGGTCTTAAATCTTTAATTTTGCTTAACTTGATACCATATCTTTTTATGTTTTCCCAGTTAGATCCTAAATCTTTAATTTTGTCTTACTTGATATCATACCATTTTCCGTTTCTCCAACTTCATCCTTTCGATAAATTTTTTTTTCATTTTTGATTACTTTTACAATGTACAATTTTGCACGTAAAAATTTGAAATGTCTAAAATTCCCCTTAAAAAGTTGTACTCAAGAGATTTACACCATGAAAGTGGTAAAAAAATATTAAATAAAATTAACTGGAAGGACGAAATTTGAGAAATGTAAAATGATATGATATCAAGTAAGATAAAATTAAAAATTTAGGACCTAGTTAGGAAAACGTAAAAAGATATGTATCAAGTAAGACAAAATTAAAAATTTAAGACCTAGTTGGAAAAAAAAAAAGAAATAAGACTGAGCCAGGGATTTTTCCTCTAACTTTTTAAATGTAACGAGGATTTTTTTTTCTTTTCTTTTCTTTTTTTAATTCAATGTTTTTTTTACCAAAGGAAAAAAAATGAATCTATAAAAGCATGTAAAACTTTAAATTCTAAATAGATATCTTAATTTCTTTGTGAATAATCGTGTTATCCTTTTGTATATTATTTATGGTAATGAAATACACCATTTATAGAATTAATGATATGTACATGACAAATTGTTACGTTAGAATTGTGTTCTTTTTTTTTTTTTTTTTTTTAATATATTCCTTCTGCAAAATTTTTAAATAATCTATAAAAATTCTACTTCTATGCAAATGAAAATATTAAAAGGAAAGAAGAAAACGACAACGTAGCTACTATTTCCCTTAATTAAGTTACTACCAAAAGCCACTGGTTATATATGTGTGCGTGTAGGGTGAGGCCTCAGAGTGTAGTAGTTTCAACTTTCGTCGTGGGTCGATCGGAAGTAAGATCGAACCTCTGGTTTCTTCTTCTCATCCGACAATATTATTAAGAACCAATTAAAAATGGCTGCACTTCCCAGCGTTTTAATAATCCTTTCCAGCTTTCTATTTTTAACGATAATATCAACTCAACCGACAGTTGCTTCTGCAGGATGCTATGAATCCATCATCAGTTTTGGTGATTCACTTACCGATACCGGAAACTTATTGAGTCTCTCGCGTTCTACTAATCCTCCTTATTATGTGCTACCACCTTATGGTAAAACCTTCTTTCGTCGTCCCACTGGTCGAATTTCTGACGGCCGTGTTATTATTGATTTTATTGGTAAGTAAAAAGGTTTTCTATCAGCTGGTTGTAAATCGAGTTTCTTTTTTTTGGTAAATTAATAATAATTGAATCTTTGTTTGTGTGTGTGTATATATATATATATGCATGTATGTATGTAGCTGAGGCTCTGGAGTTACCGTTGGTTTCGCCATATTTTGACGAAAATGGCGTAAAGCGAAGGGAGTTCGGGAGAGGTGTGAATTATGCGGTTGGAGGAGCGACAGCTCTTGATTCTTTTCCCTGGAGTGTTTCTCCTCTCAAAACTCAGATGGGTCGTTTTAAAGAGATGATGTCTTCTCTTTGCCACAAATCTTCAGGTATATATATATATTCTATAATGTTTTTATATTTGTAACAACTTGTCAAATTGAAGATGATGTTCTTGTCGGGCTGAAGATAATTTAAAATCAGGGACAGGGATGGGACCTAATAAGGAAGTAATTGAGTCATATAGTCATTTTATATAAGTATTTTTATTATTAAATAATTTTAATTAAAGATGGTCTTGTATAATTTTTTTTTTTTTTTTTTTTTTTGATAATTATCTTGTATAATATTTTTAATTTGAAAAATTTATCGATTTAATTCTATAATTATTTATCTTTATATGATAAGATCATATAACTTTTTTCTTACTTTAATTAGTCTCGTAACAATTTTCGTTTATTAAAATTAATTTTTTCGACTAAATTTTTACCTGTTGCTCCGTTACTTAGCTAACGTGGACAAATATTAAAGGGTATTTTTGGTAGTTTTAATTATAAAAAATGTGACAAATGAAATGGAAGAAAATTTTTCACTCTTTCTGTTATAGAGCTTCTTCTTTTAGTGAAAAATAAAATTTTGATAAATTTTTGACTGTAAATTAATTTTGCCCAAATTTATAGTCAAAAATTTACCTTAATTTACAATTAAAATTTTGATTTTTCACTCTACAACTGAAGGAATAAAAAATTTACCTCAATTTTATTTCCCACATTTTTTTTAGAATTGAAACTATCGAAATTGTCCTTCAATTATTGTTCGTGTCAATTGGACACTGAAAATTTTGAAAAAAAATTTGACCAAAAGGACTAATTTAAATAAATAAAAATTGTTGCGAGATTAATTAAAATAAAAAAAATAAAATTATAGGACCTTGTTAGAGAAACATAAATAGTTACATAACTAAATCCATAAATTTTCCTTTTAATTTATATAGTATTATTTTATTTTATTTTTTAAATTTGGGGCATTTTTGGTTCTATCGTATTTTAAACTCATGACCTCTCAAATCATAAGTGAAGTTATCAACGGATCTACGTTTTCTTGACAATTTTAAAGTTTTTAAAAAAAAAAATTATAAATTAGTTAATAAAATATTAATTTAAAATAATAATAATAATAAATAGTGATGGGGATGTTTGATCTTATCCATGTCCCAATCCCCATAAATTGGATCATTCCATTCTCGTTGGATAGGGACAGACTGAGTTTCCCCAATTCAACCTGGAATTTTGAGATCCCTTCTTTTTTGTCTTCTTGCTTTTATCATTTATTTTTAGAAAAATTGGTTGGTTTAGTCCGTAATTATTTTTAATTAATTAAAATTCAATTTTTTTTTTAATCTGATAAGTCTTATATTTTGTTACGAGTATCTTATTAAGTCTTTTTGACCAAAAATTTAAATTTTTCGATAAAATTTCATCACATGTCAGGCACATTATGATTTTTTAAGAGAAAAATTTGTTTTAACACTGTTCCCTTCTCTCTCTTTCTCTCCAAAACAAAAAAAAAAAGAAAAAAAAAATACTAATGAAACTCAAAATATACCCAATCGGTTCCAATTGGAGGTCCCGTTAGATGAACGAGGGTCATAACCTTGTCTATAGTGCAACTAATCCTTGTTGGAACTAGAATCTTTCAAAGGCGATGATTGACAATAACCCATTACTCAAATTGAGTTGACTCGACTTAAAAATAAAATAAAAAACCGTAGTCTAAACTGACTTCAAAAAACCAAAACAATAATAGCAGTAGCAGCACAAGACAACCCCTTTATCTCTTTTTTTTTTTTTTTTTTTGATACCCAGGGTAAATCGCAGGATATGTCCGAGTTGGCCCCTGCAGGTTCCTGCCCCACTCCTACTCTGTGCCCCAAGAGAGCCCTCATCACTGGACCACAGGCC